>JAGDQP010020890.1:19012-32552 GCA_022664845.1 Lepisma saccharinum | reverse complement strand
GAGTCGTTATAGGTACAGGGTTTTACTCACTTTAGGTGTGAATGGATGTCTCTACAACGCCCTTAACTAAACAAGGGGGTTCATATAAGGCGAATGGAAAGAAGGTGTATTTGTTGGAACTGCCTAGAATGGTACTCAAACTAATTCTAGACAAATTAGACCAGATGGCACGGTGCATAATCCTACTGTATTCCTATATTTGTGAGGGCACATGGAGTCCGTGATGGTCTGGAATGGTCAGCAAGCAGTGCAGTATAACGGTCACTGATTAATAACTTCTTTAGAAGTACCAGTGAACCCAATCAATGTCACATCCCACATCAGTAGTGAACCATAACGAGTGTACACGATTCCTTATTGACAACTGGGGGTCTGTGGTCACGTAGAGTGTGGACTACACCCAGAACTCTACTATCAACCCTAAACAACAATAGTAGCAATACTTATCGGACCGTACCACGTTTTGCCAGTCCTCTAGGGTCCAATTACCGTTTTCACGAATCCAGATGAGGTGGTGCATCCAGTACCATGATGAGTCTTCTGCTCCTGTACTGACCTGCTGAATATGCAACTGCTACCTCCTACATTTCATGTGTACTTCATTTCAGACCTGTCGATTATATGATACAATGGACAATTCTACGCAAATGTCGCTGATCTATGTTATTAAGTACCCGTCGTCGGCAACTTTGGTGTTCACGGTGGCTGGTAATGCCTTCCATGAGGTATTCTGTGTATAAACAACTGATCACGGTCTCAGCATTCGTTCAAGCCGTCACTCGGCAGTGGCGCCCCTTAACAATTTACATACTGTTATCCCATAAATTTTGGCGGAAACGTGAGATATGTAAGAAATTATGAGGAATGAAACTACAGCTTATCTTGATGTTACAGTTACTACAGCTTACCTTGTTATTGTCTTACTTTGGTCGTTTTACTGCATTGAGTTTCACAGCTAGTACTGCTGGTAAACTTTCAGAAATAGTATTCTCAGAATCTAGCTGGTTCTTGCCTTGTCTGATTTAATTGGTAACTGAGAACCTCTTCCGATGTACTTTTATAAATTACACCGTACAGCCTCTCGCATACCAGTCTATTATATCTTATATTTCTTGTATTTTACTTTTCTGATAAACGTTTCTTCTTTAGCTTTCTTTCATTTTCACTTTTCCTTGCTTTTTTCTAACTTTTGAGACTATTTTCCTAGATTATTATTATTATAGCATATACAGTTGTATATTGTTTCCAGTTATTGTCGTCATATAAGTGTTGTTAATATATACAATAATGACCAACCATATACGTATTTTTTATCATAGAAGTTAGTACACGATTAAATTACATGGTTTTTCAAAGAAAAGAATATTACATTATTTTTAGCGATGAAATTCCTAGTGGCCTTAAAGTTCTAAAGTTGGTGCTCATTAAATCAAAAGAGCGGAATTTTAACTCTTCTAGAACGAAAAGGTTCTAACACTGTTTTGTTGAGCAGAATTTTCGATCGAAAAAAGTGGTTTCTAACAAAATGCTCCTGCTTTGGATGGAAAATGTTTTTTTTTTGTTTTTTTTTTGTTATTTCGATGTTCGAATACTCTTCTCAAGCTAAACTTTTGTGACCCAAATCCTAAAGTGTTCTGCAACCAGTGAAACCCAACATCGTTGCAGGCTAGTATTTATTTTAAGATAAAGAAGTCCATATAAAAATATATTAAAATATATAAATATATACAAATATATGAAAGGAACAATGGAATATTGTGTTGTCACCCGACTTCGCTGTGCAAAATTTCGACATTCTAAAATGAGTCGGGAAATTAAATTAACGTTTCAAAGTTTGAGGACACGAACCATTGTGAACTAAAGAAAAGAATGTAAAAAACGATAAACAAGGATTTTTTTAAAAAAAAACACGTTTTTTAAAGATGGACTAAAAGATAAAAAATAATATATTTAATTAATCTTATGAATCGGAAAATAAAAGCGTTAGTGTTCTTAGATATTATGATTTTATGATAAGGTAAGCAAGAGCACCCACGCTTTTATTTTCCGATTCATAAGATTAATTCAATTTATTATTTTTTTTACTTTTTAGTTCATCTTAAAAGGCGTGTTTTTTTTTAAAAAAAACTTTTTAAATTAATTTTTTACGCAGGGTCGTTTTTGATCCTATAATAAACCATCAATCTGAAGATATGCTTTGTATAATAGATGAATATTAAACTCCCTGCGAGATAGGCAACCCAAATTTCACAAAATAGTTGCGGTGTTGCGTGCATTTAAGGATAATTTCGAATTATTTTAATTAATTAATTAATTAATTACAGTTAATTGGATTATTTTGTCATATATCTAATGATTGAATATTGTATTGCCATCGGAAGCAAGCAAGTTTACAAAATTTCAAAGAAATCGGATGATGCAAAGTGAGTTTAAAATCGATTGCAAAATTTGTACCGAACAGACAGACAAGAAAGCGAGTTAATAAAAACGTGTTAAAATGGCATTCGTTCAATGAGTATAAGAAAAGGTCGTGATGGCCTTAACTTCGCAAATTTGAAACAAGACGAATTAAATAAACGAGATTGGTACGAGTGGTTGAAGAAATTCTTGTTCAGAAAAAATATCAAAAGGTTAAAATGTTAAGCGAAATAGAAGGAATCTTCGTCCATATTCTTTGACATTAGCTAGCTTTTACTCAGGCCGGGATAGGGTAGGAGATTGGATGTGGATAGGAATTTGGTCATTTTTTGTAGGTGCCATCCCAGTATTAACCTCATTTGACTGAGAAAAATCCTACGAAAACCTGGCAGGATGGCGGTTGCTGAATGTTAACCCAGAACTTGACGAATTCGATATCAATGAGCTGCGGCTGTTCGGTTTTGACACTGAAAATTATTGTACAGTAAATTATGGAAGAAAACAGTGTGACTTATGTTGAAGTGCAGCCTACTCCAAGCGAGAGTGAAAGCAGAAGTAAATCGATATAAAGAGAATCAGAAAGAAATGGTAGAGTGTTACAGCAAATAAAATCGAGTAGCTGAAAACTAGGAATACCAGTTTTATTGGTATGTTAAAAGAATAATGTTCAAGTCTGGAGTACATTATTTGAAATGAAAAATGAATTTTATGGGCGGTAACAGCACTATGGCTTACGCCCATCCCGGAGTACAGTATTTGCCAATTAATGATTAGTCAAATAGACCAAATCTCTATGATGCAATGGGAAGGCGTTACTGGAAAAGCTGCGTAAGCTTGAATTTTGTTCACATCGGCAGTACTTACCAAATTTTCCGCTTATTCCTTGAATCTCGAAAGGCAAATACCTGAATACTTGTAGTACCCTGAATTGAGACACTAGCGATTCTTGGCAGACTCGGGAAGAAAAAACTCGTACTCTTCGCTTTCCTCAAGTTTACCTAAAAAATGGTCAGGATAATTCCTAGATAAAGACTGTGATAACTACTCATCTATGCCTCGGGAATAGTATTGTCAACGAGACGACATTCAGACTGTCTCGTCTCGAAAATGTCTTGTCCAGAAAGTCTATCGTCTCGAAAATACATATATTACATGTTAGGACAGCCCTGTCGCGTTTCGTTTTCAATAGGCATTTCTCTTTCTCGTCTCGTGGGCATACTACTCGGGAAGAGTGCTCGTCGACTGATACATCTATTAGACTTGTGTTAAATACCTTAAGTTAATTACAAGCTATACATTTATGACTATTCACGATGATTGTCTGTGTGTGTGTGAGAGAGAGAGGGGGGGGAGAGGGAGAGAGAGAGGGAGAGATAAATATAATTCTATGTCTGGATATTTGGAATTATCTTGTCAGTTTTCTAGTTGTTGAACGTTTGGAATACAAAATTTCCATTTAGTTTTCTGCTGGTGCGTGGAACGCTGCAGGAGGAAAGGAAATCCATGGGAGGGAATAAGGTAGAAGTTGTTGTAATGAAAGATTAAATTGGAATCAGAACGTAAATATAAATGAAAGTTGCAGTACGAAGACGTTCGCTCATTCAGTGAAGGTTGCCGAGTTGAAGACTAATTACTTGACTGTCATTGCTACATAGTTCAACTGTCAGTTTCTGGTGAATTCTACATTCGTCTCAGTGTATTCTTATATCCCACTCCCACCGTCATTTTCTCTTCTTTTTCTGCATTTCGTTTCTTCTCATATTCTCTTCTAAATGTGTTGATATATATTTGGGGGGGGGGGGTCTGTTGATTTTACGTCCCGTTTCTTTCCACTTTCTTCGTTGCTTTTCTTCATTATCTAACAGCTGATTTTTCTTTTCATTTTTCAGTTTCGGGTAACATTCGCTTTTACTTCACATAAGCAAGAAAATACAATGGAAAAGCAATTTTAACATTCATTTTATTTTGAAAAATCCTGACCAACTAGCCGTTTGAGTCTCGCTTGAACTTTGTGTTTTCTACTCTCTCTCTCTCTTTCTCTCTCTCTCTCTCTCTCTCTCTCTCTGTAATTTTTCCTCTCTCTCTCTCTTTCTGAATATCGGCATAATTTTATCCCGGGGACAAAATATTGAAACTGTGATCGATATGGATGATAATTGATTCGGATTGAAGAAAAGGTATATGTTCCTTTTACAGTATATTTCAGGGGTGTTCTAAATTTTGCAAATCGCGTGCTATATTTAAAATTTCACATACTTCAGAGAGATCATTTTATCATCAAGTGTTACAAATTTCGTTTCTCCTCATAACTTTGTTTAGCGAGTCCTTTAAAATGAGAATAGTTGTATTCATTAGATGGTAAATACAATTTTAATCTATCGATTGAATTTGAATGAATAAATTACAGTTAATTCACATTTCATACTTTAATTTGTATATCTGAACTTAATTACTGTTTAACCTTTATTCCTCTGTATTTAATTTACATTAATGTGTGAAGCAACTTTTGATTGATCTTACTAACAGTAGATAAGCAGGCTTCCGCGGGTAGGAAAGAGAAAGATAGCAGCCAGGTCCTGCGTCTATGTACCATATCGGTATTCGACGTATGAAACTAAAGGAAAATTTGCAGAACATGTCGGTATGACCAGTAGTAGGACTCAAACCTAGAAATTTAATTACTACTATCTAGAAATAATTTTATCTATGTATTGATTTTTGTGTCCCCCGAGACATGGATTGAAAACTTTGGCCTATATTCATAGCATGTATTTGTATTTATTATTCTCGGGTTAAATTGAGTACAGTCTATATATTGTGTCATTGAAAATCTCTTAATTTGATCATTTTAAATGAATTAAAAAGAGATGAGTTTATAAGTTTCATTCGCATGTGTGTTTTTTATGTTCTGGCATAGACTAACTTTTGAGTGATTGAAACCAATTTGAATGGAACTTGTTGCGACTTCTAAAGGGCGTTCCTGTGATTATTCTGTTGCAGTATCTTTACGTTCACCTGAAAAAGGTAGAAATAGGCTCCAAACCTTGAACACGAGATGTTGTGCCAGTTCTGCACCATTTGATAGAGTATAATGACTAGCCAAGTTCTTGCTTTGACATCAAGATAGAACCGCAGCACAACACTTTCAAGTTGAAAATTTTCATATCATATTTCAGAAAATATGAGAGTTTCTCTTCCTAAAACTTTATCAAATTATTTTCCCTGATGTCTGAAATATTACGTGACATTAATGGAGTTGAACAAAGTTCGGATTCGTTCTTAAAAGTTTCACTATTTGTAAAACTATTACAGAATCTTAGAACAAATGGATTTAGTGAGCGTCGAAGATGAATTGTGAAATAATTTACCTTGCAAAGAAAAAGAAAGTTGATTCCTCATTGTGAAAATTTTGAGCACAACTTTGAACTGTACTCAATTCAACTTATGTCTAGAAAATCAGTGTTTCTTTCAGAAGATTTCGTTCGGGGAGGGGGGGGGGGTTGGTGGGTGGCTCACGAACATTATAAATAACGTATTTTGACTCCAATGTACTAAAATATAAAATAATGTTACTTAACAATATGTAGTACTTCCTTAGCTAACTTCAAAATAACATGAACATAATAACATATTTATAGAATGACATAATTCAGTATACTTATGAGTAATACAAGTGTTGAGACTAATTCTTCCGGGGTTGCGGTTGAAATCCCCCCCCAAAAAAAAGCATGCCTGAAAGAAATAGTGCTGGAAATATAACTTACCACAGCTATGGATACAGTAACTCTCAAGCTGTATGAATTTTGTAATGAAAATATTCAACCTTTTTCTCCTGTAAGTCTCTTTTGTAGGGAGCTAAAAATTAGCTTTGCAGTGCAATGCAACACAAACTCTACTGTACTAAATGCATCAGGATTGGTCCATCTTCTTGAATATAAAGTTCAAAGCCTATCTTGGTCAGTAATTGTAATGACTCATTTCTGCTTATTGAACCCATACTATATCTCTGTTGATTGGGAAAGTATTTGATTACATACAAGTAGAAGAGAAAAAATGCATTCAGAAAAGAATAGCTGAAAATTAGAGAAGAAAGAAAACAATTAAACTGTCCTTAAAAATGCACTTGAAAATAGTAAACAAATAAACACGTTGGTTAAGAAAATATGTTTACTAAGTATCTAACACTCCTCTTCAAATTTAAAACTAAAATGTAGTGAACACACTGAAAAACAACAACATATTACTAAATATCTAGCAATTGTCTTGACATTTAAAATAAAAAGTAGTGAACACACTAGCTAAGAAAACATAATATCTTCTAATCGCCTTGAAATTTAAAAGTAAAATTTAGTGAACACATTGGTAAAAAACAACATATTTCCTAAATATCTAGCAACCATCTTGAAATTTTAAAGTAAAAAATAGTGAACACACTGGTAATGTAAACATATTTATTCAATATTTAGCAATCCTCTTGAAATTTAAAAGTAAAAAGTAGTAAACAAACTGGTTGAAAAACATATTTACTAAATATCTTGGAATCCTCTAGAAAACGATATGATCACAACACAGTCTAAGAGTTGTTAAACTGGTATCAATTTGACGCGAACTTTAAGAAGATTATTAGGTATTTTGTAAATAAATTTTCTTAACCATCGGTTTACTTCAGTGGATGTAAGTGTTTGTTTTTTCTTTTCCTTCTTGCTTTAGGGATAAACTCACTATGAAGTCAAAGTCTCCAGCTAAGCTTTACTACAATACAACACTTCGCCCAACACGAAAAGTTTCTCCCTCATGCAAAACAAGTGATATTATCTATAAACAGAGTAATCACAAAATATAAAGAACTTCAACTGCCATTAGCATTATGACTTCCCGATACTGTCTAGAAGGCACCGATAAGTAAACGTTATGTATTGGTATGTTGATAGCTACAAATATTTTTTTTATTATCTCTGTTTATATTATTTAATTTGTTAATGTATAACAACGACAAATAACTTCTATCCTTTATTTACATATAGGAACATATTTATTGGATATTTGCATGGGATTTGTGGATTTGTAACTTCATCCATGCGCATAAGTTGATTTTTAAACAGCGCGTTTATTGCATATTTTTGAACATTTTCCCGTAACATCATTAAGAGTAAAGTCATTAGAATGGTAAAACTTGTATTTTTTCGAAATGTACTTAAATATAAACTGAGTGATCCGTATGTGCAATTAAATTTATGTTTTAGTATATCTATTGCCATCAATTAAGCGACTATTGCTTTATCCTGTTTCTCTTGCAATATACATATCGATAATGTTGGTAGTTTTTTCTACGTAATATATTAGTAAATACATCTTCCCGTTTTATGTGAGTTAAAAATTTCTTGCCTATTGAATTTAGTGCTTGCTCTGTATATATAATAGTATTATTCTCTGTTGAATTCATGCAGAAATTGGATATTACTGCAGGTGCTGCATTTTGTTCATAAATACGCTGCTAGTTTTAATGTTCAATTTGTGTACATGTACAAATTAGATGTCACTTCTGTTGATGAATTTATGTGTCAATTGGATTATTTATACTCTTGTTGCTATTAAAAAGGAGAAGTTGTTGGTGGAAGTTCTCCTGCATGCATGAAACATAACAAAATGAACTGATGCCGAACAAAGTAACGAAGAAATTCGTGACATTCCTATAGTGAAGAATTTTTCTTTTTCTTTCATACTAACTAAATACGTAAATTTCCACTTTTGTAAGTTTGACAAGAGTTGCCTTTATTTTTCTACATGGAAGTAGTAGAAGAAGAGTTTAAAAGGAAGGAAATAATAAACATCGCGGCAAGATCCAAAGTAGTGTTAAGAGTCTAGCCGATGTTCTTTATGTCAGCGAAGGTGACAAACAGAAGGAATGGTTCAAGAGGTGGTCCTTTGTTGGCGGCCTACAAGAAACCAAAGTGGAGTACCAATAAATCATAATTAGTTGCCAAGCACAAGAAATAAGGAGAAGGAAAAGTTGCCATAACATGTTTTTTGTACAAGCACAAGAGAGAGAAACAAGTTCTCTTTCTCTTCTTTTTATTTCTTCGTTCGTTCGTTTTTCTTCTTCCTTCCTCACTTTTATTCATCGACTTTGGTGCATCGGTTCCTCTTCGGTAAAATGATTGGTGGTGGTGAAGGTGTATACGCTCTTCTCTTCTACTGTTCTTTGTTTCCTCATATGATCACCAGGAAGATGATAACGAATGTTTAATAATTAATAGGCAATGCGGTATTGTGCGATTACTTTCCTGTAGCGGAGCATCGCTATTGGCGTTACAGTTAAATTTGATTTTTTTAAAACTTTATTTAGTAAACTTTGTTGTTATGGATCATTTTACAAACTATGGACTTCGGTCTGTCTCGATATTAAAATCATCACACACCCATGCTCCAGGCGGGATTCGAGCCCTCTACCTCGGGCAAATGCACTGAGGACTTACTGTGTGAATAATAATTTGTTAGTTTATTTAAAACTAAGAAGAATTCAACATATTAACACAAACAAAATTTACGTAATTAGTATTTCGTAATAAATACACAAGTAAATTGGTCTGCTGTGACCCAATTGAGCTCTATTGCTGAACCAGAGTTTAAATCGCCCTGGCTGAACTAACACTGCCGCGTGACGTCTTTGCATAAGGATCATTCCTCTGGCACCAGCACAGTCAACACTTCTGTAGTTGCTGCTGGTAAAACGATAAAATAAATTTTATTGATTGTGACAGCAGTATGGTTTACGCCCGTCCCGTGTTGCTGCTGGTGTTGAACGTCAAGGAACTCCATTATGTATAAAAATTTCCTAAATTAGGGAACCTTTCTACAAATCGTGCAATGCCGAAGCACTAGATCTTAACTTCCATTACACAAGACCCTGTTGGGTGTGACAAATTCGAGACTGCACCGATAAATTGGACGCTACAATATATATATATTTTATCCGGACAGAACACACAAACTAGCCAACGTCGTATAGGGACGAAATAAAATGCTTATGGATCGGCTGTGGGGAGACAGAATTGGTTCAAATATTTTTTTAGACTAGCCATGACTCTGTCTCATCTTACCACATTAATTGCCGAATAGTAAAGCAGAGAAGTCATCCGACTGAACTACACAGTCTTACCGTCCGCAAAAGAAGGCATTTGACCCTGCCCACGAAGATAAACAGTAACGAGTGAAAGTTATCTTGTTGCTGTAGTAATTTAGTACTGCAGCGTTGCAAGAGCAAATGAATGTCTTTGGAAGTTGTCAGGAATTGGCCAGCGGGGGACGGGCTTGATAATGATGCATGATTGAAAACTGAAAAAAATCCCAATGATAGGTGGTGCCAGGTGACTTATTTCCTTATCCTGATAGTAGTAGTAGCGAGAAGTGCTTCAGAACCAGAAGAGCCTGCAGACTGAATTAAATTGAATTTATTTATGGCATTTAGGCATCTATGGTCAGGCGGAAAGGAGTTGCCCAGGGCCGAAGTTGAAGGTACCATCCGGCATTTGCCTGCTGTGACAGAAAAAAACTCTGCTTGGATGGTCGGCCGCTGCTATCGAACAGAACTGAAACGGCTAACCGGGTCATTCGGGTCAAGTTTTGGACCGGGTCTATGCTTGGGACCCAGCCTGACCCGGAGGACAAAGCAGAGTTTTTCTTTCCTTGTTATACACTGTTGCGTTTGAACAGTGCTTCAGAGATAACCTGTAACGGCGGCGTTATATCTAGAGCACAAAAATACGACGCTGAAAAGTTCCTAACAAAGTATATGGAAATAGTCTCATATCCCTGGAAAGAACAAAAATACTCCCGGAGGTATGCAAATAACTCCACCACCTCCCTCGGGAAGGCTATTCTGAAAAAGAAATGTGAATCTTACAAATGACAATATTGATTGATTCAAGCTACAAGAACAAGACTAAGTCAAATCGGGTTACTAGAGAGTAAGCAGGTCAAGATTGGGTCACCGAGTCAAGATGCGATTACAGAGTCGCCAGGTCAGAGAGTCAGTCTGGTCATTTGTATCAAGATCAGGTCACCGAGTTAGTCAGGTACAGACTGTGTCAAGCAGACCGAGTAAATCTTATTAGAACCTATTACGAGCTTAGTAAAAAAAGAAGACAGTTTTTTTTTTTTTTTGTATTTTTGGGCTATTTTGAGCTATTAATGACTTCGGTCCGTCTCGATTTTATTAGCTGTTAAGTTTCTAAAATCTACAAACAGCCATACTCCATATTGGATTCGGACTCGCAGTCTTGGAGACCTAGCCTGACGCTACTAGGACAGTCATCTAGTTGGTAAGACAGAAATTCTCCTGTTTTCTAACCTGCAACTGAAGCCAAACCGTCCATTTCTAGTCTTGTGTGGTATCATATATAATTATCAGTCAAATACTATCTTGAGAAATTAAAAGTAATATTAAAATGTTAAGAAATCTCGCCACAGCTGTTTTAAATAATTTGAAAATTTGAAAAGGCTTTGTGACGTGAAGTAATTGCTTAATTCGTATTTAATTCATTTCTGTAGTTATTTTTGGTTCACCTCAACATATATTTGATTGATTTTACAAATCGTTTTATAATACAAAGAAATTATTGGTTCTCTTTCCCCTTTTACATTCCAGATAATATCTTCATCTTTTGACAACAAAAATACATTATTAAAAACTGCATTTATTCCTTATAATAGAAATCAAAATACGTCAAACCTTACGTTATAAATAGAGTCATTTGCGTTGTATTTGTTCATCCAGGAAAGAAAATATATTATGGACTTTGGCTAGTAGCCTGAAGCACTATATAAAAGAAGTTATTCCAGGATCTAGCACAGCAGAAGTCTGCCACTAGCCATAAAGAGAAGCTATAACTAATTATGATCAATCAAGCAGATCTATGCTCATAAAACGAAACCTGCTTCTATCAGGTGTGTGAAAGCTGGGTTTATTAATTACCCATCCGTCATTGCCAGCCGATGCCCCAAGACCTATAATTACCTTAGCAAGGAGAAAAAGGAATTGTAGACTTCGCGAAGATGAGAAAAGGGGGGAGGGAGGGAGAGAGAGAGAGTGAAACAAAAATTTTGGGAGATGTCTGACATCAAGCAGATGATCGAAGAAGAAGATATAACAAATTTAAGTATTCAATGAATATAACTTCAACATAATGACTCACGACAATTCACAGTAGCCACCGTAAATTATATACTACATTTCTATACAAACATGGTAATTCAGTATTACCTAATATAGATATAGGATTATTACCAACATCCATTATCATTGGTATATCTGTGGCTAGAGACATGCTAATTTTCATTTAATCTATTGTTACTTTATTTGTGATATTCTGACAAGCTCCTGTATCAATAATTGCATCAAACGAAGTTTGATATGATCTTAAAGTGATTGCTAAAGCAGCAGATTCAACTATGTTTGAATTTGTTTCGACTAAGTTGATTTAAAAATCATCGATACCAATACTGGACATTATTTATTGTTGGATCGTCAGCAGATGGTGATACCGACTTTACTGCTTTTTCCTTATCTGACTTTGATGCTGACCATGATTTATTCCTAAACTTGCATCTTACCTTAAAATGTCCAATCTTTCCACATTCTAAACATTTCTGTTTAAATGTCGGACAAGAACCTCTCTTGTGACCACGAGCGCAAAATTTAGTTATTAATCTGATCTTGATTATATCTCGTGTTAGAACTCTGATTTCTAGAATACCCTTTATGCGCAACCACATTAATCTCTGCCTGTAAAATAGATTTTTCCCTTAATTTCTGTGCGAAAATATAACTATCTTGCTGAGTTTCAATAGAAATCGCTTTGTCTAAATCCAAATCGTCACTAAATAATAATCTTTTCCGTGACGCATTATCCGTAATACCAAAGATTATCTGATCTATGAGAGCTTCACTCTGATAACTCTCGAAACTGTAATTATTAGCTAATTTCTTAAAGTGTGCAACATATTCAGTAAGAGTCTGCCCCTGTTGCTACACAGTCCTATGAAAAGCAAAGCGTGTAGTACGGAAATTTTGTCTAGATTTATACAGTTTGACTAACAATGCCTGGATCTCTTCGAATGACAAATCTGGTAATAGTTTTGGGCTGCACTCCTGTTGCATTCGCTCAAATACTACGCTATCTACCAATGTTAATAGCAACGCAGACGTTTTTTCCTCCTTTGCATCATGTACTTTGCAATGTAGTAGAAAACGTGATAAATAGTTCTCTACATTCTCTTTTTTATCATCGAAAAGCTGGTATTGAAAAGTGGATAAAGCCATCTTTGAAATATACTCTCAAAATATACAAATGTTATTAATATATACGCCTCGAAACTTTAACTGCCAACCCTTTAAAGGTTAAGTTCGTTTCACTCATTCGTAGTTGCTAAACTGGTTTATGAGTTCGTAATTCCCTTTACCTAGTCGCCAATATTATTATTATGTATATTACCTGTTTTACGAACACGTAAATATGACGTACCTGGCCGAAAGAAATTATATATAACACTCTAATCTAGTTATGCACAAAACAGAACTTTCTTTATTAATTAATAAAACAAGAGTCTTTACTGACATAAAAATTAGACAGCATTACCGTTCTCCAAACAATAAGCATGCATTCATCTACCATAGGTTAGTTTACATGTACCAGAAGAAACGGTTAGATCACATTAGGTAACTATTCCATTATATAGCTGAGAAGTAGCAATCTGTAGAAAATACTTAAGAAGACAATAACACAAACTATCCAGACTATTATTACAGATCATGCAGTATCTAGCATCGTACCATATAGCTTCAACTAGAAAATACATTAAAGCATAACCGTTGTTTACATTGTTGACGTTCACTTCCACCATTACGTGCATTGGATACTTAAAATCACAAAATTCATGAAATTGCATTACCTTTTCCAGATTTCTCGTCACGGGTTTCCTTTATACAGTATCTGGAATAGTTTCCAAAACCAATGTTTTCACCAGAAATATACATTGTTCTACTATTCCATAATCGTATTATATACCACGGAACGAACACAAGTATCCACTGTTCAAAACATCACATAGAACGTACTATATA
>JAGDQP010020890.1:0-14012 GCA_022664845.1 Lepisma saccharinum | reverse complement strand
AAATGCAACGCTTGCTTTCATAGAAATTGAACATATTCTCAACGAATGGGAAATCTGATCCCTATTTGACCATTGGAAAAGTGATTAAATCCTGGCGTAAGTCGTGAGAATAACTTTGTCTGTGTTTGGGGTTCAGCAGCATTCTTTTATCCTCTATATACTGTTTGAATCTAGTACTCTTTCTGTCTGACGATTTAGCGAAGTTGGTAAGACGCTCGACTTCTAACTGAGCAACTCCTGTTCAAATCTAGCTGCAACTTTCTTTCTCCCAGTACTAAAATCAACACCGTGTGTTGTGTTGATGCAACACAAAAAGTGGTAGTCACGCTGGGACACCGCATTGTGTTGAATTAACACAGCTGTTTTTTTCTTACTGTGTAGATAATGTATCTACAACATTACATTAGTATGCTGCATGAAAAATTAACGTCCTTGCAAATAGGATTTAACTATGACTCTAATACTATTATTTTTTTAGTTATTAATACTATCGATAATTTCCTTATTCTTTTATTCGCGGATAACCTGAAATTATACGCAAGAATTGAATCAATTAAGGACAATGCCAAACTACAAAAAGACTAGGATAATGTTAAAGAGTTGTGCGACAGGAATAAATTTGTAATTAATACCAAAAAGTGCAATGCCCTTTTTTTTTACGAGGAAAGAATGTTGAATATAATTACTCGATTGATGAAGTAAACCTATAGAAACCTGAAACGGATAAATTTTGGAGTTGTCTTCGATCCAAAACTAAACCTCGGGCTTCACATTGAAATGATCACTAAGAATGCGTGCAGAAATCTTGGGTATATTTACAATTTTAGCAAGGATCTCCACCTCAACTCAACACTTCTAAAATTATATTCCTTTTATGTGAGATCTCAGCTAGAATACTCCTGCATTACATGGACTCCGAATACTCAGAAACATGTTAAAAGAATAAAGAGAAAATTCAGTGCAAATTTTTAAAATTATTAATGTATTCCTATACAAATTCATACACAATCAAATTGGTTGGATTGATTTAATCCCGAAAATTTTCATTTGAATTCCGAACACCAAAACAAGATTGGGTAATAATGGAACATTCTATTGCATAACGTAAAAGACTGAAATTCTACGTAAGTCCCCAATTTGGAGAATCAGTGCTTTCTACAACAAAATTGAACCGAAAGTGAATGTAGATATATTTGGAATGACTGATAAAGAATTTAAAAGGATTGCAGGTCAAGTAATATGATTGTGTTTTATATCTATAATTAGTATCCTGTACACTCCAACACTGTAATTGGGCTTATTGCCAGTTGTGTTATGAATAAATAAATACCGTTGTGAGGCATAGCACCGCCCTAAGTTGACCATCAATGCGTCCATCTGCAAGTTGACAATGATGGATTTGTTTTGATGAAGAAAGGTTCAACACTTTTCTTCGTTCTTGTCTTCTTTTGTCCAACAGGACAATGGACGGACACTTAAAGAAAAATAAGTGTGAAAAAGCAAACGAAAGGGAACGAAAGAGGTGAAGGCGGATGTTAGAGCTATTACACCCACCAAAAAGGAAAGCAACAGTAGTAATGCAACGAAATAAAGTCATCAAGAATGGACGCTACTGATGCAGTAGAGGGGAAATTTCAGAAGTCTTCCACAGACAAAAGAAAGGCGAGGAATATTATTTCGTTTAACCAAAAAAGAAAAAAGTGAAGGAAGAAATCATATAAAAGAAGTTTCCATAGAGTTCACTTTGACGATTCGATGTCTTTTGAGCTTTGGGCGTCAGGTGTTAGCCAAGTTTCACGATTCACTGGCTTCTCTTCTCGTGCATTTCCCAGGCCAATTAATTATATTCGGTGGTTTGCGCATCTCCCAGGTTTACGAGTCATCCTAACTGATGGTTCGAAACTTTGACGAAGAAACTACAGGGTTGCCAGGTATTTAGTAAAGAATATGATTCAAAACCAGATGTGTAGTTAATAAATTGAAATTAATTACAAGTTTACTGGTTAAAGTGTATAATTCGCTCACAAAATTGGACATTGTTTTGAAGTGTAACAGTTGGAAGAATCATTAGTAATCTGCACTTAAAACTGGACATTTCTGAGAAATTAAGTCCATTAAAGAATTCGAATTATATTCCTAAAGTAACCTTTCTTTTCTAATGTGAGTTATTTTATTTTGCAGAAGATGCTATCTCTTTTAAGAATGGTTGTATGCTCCACGATTATTAATCGATTAATGTTTAAAAATCGACAAAATATACCTTTATCTTTTCAGAATTATCTTTAAAACAATCAGAAATAACGCTGAGAAGTGTTAGTACATTTGAGAAGCAACATTCCAAAAATTCGTCTTTTCTACTTTAGTAAATTTTATGTATTAACATCTTAAATTTCTTTCTAAAGTTCTTATTTTGGCTCTGGAAGAATCTGAAAAAAAATGAAAAATGGGTGATTAAAGTGGAACAAGGACATTTTTAAAATTTTGCAGTCATTTGTGTTTTTAAAACATGTTTAACTACTCGAAAATTCCGCATACTGGTATTGTATTTATTACGATTCTCATTACTGCTACCTTTCTTTGATAGAATAATAAGAAATGTTCACTTCGACGACCGCGGTAGTCATTTGGTCTGAGGTGATACACTAGTTTGCACCATGTTCTGAGTTCCAATACCGACTGGTATATGAAGGTTGGTGTATATTAAAACTTTCGTTACTGACGAAAATCATTACTTGCTGAAGGACCACCGAAATATTTGTTTCACTGAATCTGCAAATGATGTGATCAAGTGTATTCTGGAAGTGTACTCTGACTCACAAGTGTACTCTGACTCACAGGGATTATTCTTAAATAACGATCCAGTTTTGTATAGTAGATATTTATTGGAATTTTTATGTCGATCTTTCTCATTATCAGACTCTTCTTGGAATGAATTTAACAACTACGAGATATAAAGAACTTGATTCAAGTAAATGCATGATTTTGTTGCGAATATTAGGTTGATTAAAGCCTTTTAAATAATAAAAAATGTAATATGTAATCTCACACAAAGATAGCAACAATTACAGAAGTTGAACTGATTAAAAAATAATCAGAAAATAAAAGCCTGGGTGCTCTTAGATATTATGATTTTATGATAAGGTAAGCAAGAGCACCCACGCTTTTATTTTCCGATTCATAAGATTAATTCAATTTATTATTTCTTACTTTTCAGTCCATCTTTAAAAAAAGGTGTTTTTTTAAAATCCCTTTCTAATTATTTTTTTATGATACACCTTTATGCTAAATTTCATATCTCTAGCTCAAACGGTGTGAAAAATGCATTTTTGTGTCCGCCATTTTGAATGCAAGATTGGAAACGTTTGGTAATATTTTCATAAGCTATTAGTGATAGTGTACCTTTATACCCAATTTCGTTTCTATTACTCTAGCCGTTTAGGCTGTGTGTTCTATATAACAATGGGTTTGGCGGCCATTTTGGATCCAAGATGGCGGTTTTTCAAAATGTCAAAAGTTAATATTGCATTGTCATCTAGTTCTGAGCTATATTGTCTCTAGCTCATCGGGAAATTAGTTTAAAATCGATTGCAAAATTTCTACCGAACAGACAAGAAAGCTAGTTGATTTCCTGTTATTTTGTTATATTTTTTACCGAACAGAGAGACAAGAAAGCGAGTTAATAAAAACGTAATATTAAAAATCAGTATTAATATTTAAAAAAGATTATGCAAACGACAGTTCATTAAGAGGCTTAAACATCGTCAGACTTGGGATTTTTTGTTTTTTTGTTTTTAAGATGGCTGTAATTCATATTTTACAGTGGATCTAATAATTCATTGTTGCTGCCTACCCTGCGAGTTTGGTTCATTTTAGAAGGAGTGGAAAGCAAAGCAAGGAAACGATTGTCGAGGGTGTGAGAGTGGAAAAGAATCGCTTTTCTATGAATGGTGTGAGTGGGAGACAGGAAGGGAGAGACGAACGAATTGAAACAGAAAGGGATGAAGACGAGAACCACCGAAAGCGTCACATCACGGCTCCTTAAGCGATTTTCAAGTATTGAGGTATGATGATCCGTAGGCATTGTGGCGTGAGGGGATAGAAACATCTGTTGCACTGGATTGGATTTAGCTTGCTTGATGTCCACAACTTGAGGGAGGAAGAAAAGCCTCCGAAGTAAAGTTAAGCTTCACTTTCCTTCAAGGCAAATTGGCCCAATGAATAGCGAAGATTCACACTTTTATAAACTGCGTTTTCAACCTCAAACTCGCGACTTCAACTTCTATTTACCACCCTTGCCTTCAAGTCGGTGCTTTAGTTTAACCTCAGATTTTACCAGATTAATCGTTACTTCAAATTAGAAGTAGCCCAGCAGTACGTCGGTTTCAATCTAACGTATACGGTGGTCATAGTGCGATAGAAGTTGGAATTCAATCTTCACGTTAACCTCATCTTGACTGTGGTAAACCTCTAATTAATTATGTTTTGTAAATGTGGTTATTTTGTATTCTTAACATAAATTATATTATCACCTTATTATAGTTTTCTGCTTTTATCCTCACTATTTATTTCAAATGCACAATCTACACTCTATCTCGATCAATATTCAGTTTCAGACTCAAAGTGATTCAAGAAATCGTATCTCCATCTCATCGGCTCATTTAAATAGCAGTTATGTGGTAGTTTAATTTTAAAAATTTGAACCTTTCTACTACAGATAGCTTATCTTATTATCAGATTCATTAGAATGTATCTAAACTTTACAAAATATTGGATTTCGTGTACACTTTAAGTGAATCTACTTTTGATCTTCTTTTTTTTTCATATACTCTTTTGTGCACAATATGTTCTAATCTGCGGTGTTCTGATTTTCGCATCGAACTTCTTCAATATAAAGCAAGAAAAGTAACAGACTTACTACATTCTTCGCAGTATAGTTGGTTAAAGCAAAAGGCTAAGAACGATACCCACACAGGTTTTATTCTCGTTCCCGAAAAACTTGTCTTCTTTCGTAGGCAACACAACCCCTATTCAAACACCCAGATTTGTCTGAAAGTGAGTCCAAAATGTCTTCAAATAGTGATCGGACGAAAAAAAATATATAAAAGTCATGTGTTAATCAAATACCAACCCAAGTCATAAAGTGTAAACCCTCCAAAAAAATATCGAAGCCACTTCCATATGAATTATCTAAATTTAGACTATTTTGTAACCCATACAAAAAGATTATCGAAGTCACTTCCATATGAGTAACCTAAATCTAGACTCTTTTGCAACCACGCCAAAAATATATCGAAGTCAGTTCCATATGGGTAACCTAAATTAAGACTCTTTTGATACCCGGTCAAAACGATATCAAAACTCACTTCCATACGAATAACTTTAATTAAGACTCTTTTGCTCTCCGGGCAGATCGATATCGAAGTCACTACCATTTGAATTACCTAAATTGACTCTGTTGGAACCCGTCAAAAATATATGGAAATTACTTCCGTATGAGTAACCTAAATTGAGACTTTTTATAGAAATGGGATACGGAAAATGTATATGTGAATACTCTCAAATTGCCAGGCTCTATGCGATTTCTGTTACTTTCTTTTGATATGACTTATTGTTAAGATAGAACTTTAGTTTTCCTAATTAGAGAAAACGAAGTACTGGTTGCACAGTTTGAGATTTTCATCATTTATAGAATTAGTTATTTTTTATAGGATTACCCGTAAAGTATGGCACATCAATGTACAATTTCAGTCATCAGATATTGAAGTAAGATTGTCATAGGTTACCGTATACTTTCTGTTAAGACCACACTCTTTCCTTTTATGGGTTACGGATGCTTTCTTTACTCGTAGTAGGGCTTAGAAATTCATCCACGCTCATTTGTTTCCTTCGTATTTTTATTTTTTAACTATGAACTTTACTAGAACTGTACAGGTATATAAGTTTTAGACCGTCACAAGCCTGAGATATGACATTTCTCGGCAAATAAGTCTTTCGGAGAAAATTACTGAGAACGTATTCATTTAAAACATCTACTTTAGATAGATCGTGAAATTTCGGAACTTTGTTTTTAACTTAATATAAATATACAAATATACAAAAGCAGAACAAATTAAGAAGCAGATTTTCCTTTATGCGCTACCAGAGACGCTTTTCCCTATGAACATTTCTTCTTTATTTAAGTGGATAAAAACTGGCTTGTTCGGGTGTCCTATCTCTTTAAAAGATAACTTACAGATGAGTTGGACTTATCTATTGTTTCCTGTATAGCAACTTCGTCTTCTCGATTTTTCATAAACTCAACCTCAAGTAAGGATCTGATTTTTGGAGCTCTGCAAGCAAGGTTTTGTATATTCCACAATGCCTCCTCATCTTGCTGTTTAAGTTCAAGCTTTTCTTATATGTTTAAGTGTCTATCTCTTACACTTGCTACAGATTATTGCCAAAACATTTACTTTTTATACCAAGCTTTGTAGAATATTGCAAGAAATTAATAGCCTTTAACAAACGTTCAAACATTACTATTAAACAGTAAAGTTCTTGTAGACTTTAAGTGATTTAACTTTCTATTACTTCAGTACACTTCTACATCCCTAAATTCGGAACAGCAGAATTCCACTGCAATTGAGAGGAATATTTCATCTTACGGCTCTCGGAAAGACGGATCACCTTTTTAGAGCGGATTTTTGTTGGAGGAAAGATGAGTAATTTCCGCCCCAAAAAAGATGGGATCTGTAGGAACTCTTTTCGACGTGAATGTAATCTTTTTTAGATGAATTTCCATATATTGAACACGAAAACGAGGCAATGAAATGTTGAGAATGAGGAAAGAAACAAAAGAGAGCATTTATTCATAAGTAGAAACTAAAAAGGAAAGTTACTATGAATGGAAAAGAGGGAAAAAAGCTTGACCTCGGTGGGAATTGAACCTGTTACATCACGGCCAGTTGTCCAACGTCCTATCGCCTGTGCTAGAGGGGCAACTGCGCGAAAACGCCTTCGAAAGGGTCTCTTTCGTCCCATCAGGTACTTGAGAACAATGCTTTATATATATAATAAATCACAGTCACATTCAACCCACTAGTGGATGAGGCCTCTCCCCGAAGGGAGGAGTTGGTCTACTGCTCCCACGCTGATCAGACGGGTTGGGAGAGAAGAGCCGAAGCTCTCACTGTGATCACCACTGTCTTTTATTCACAGCAGCTCCCCAATTGACCTCACGATGCTGGGTCAACACCGAAAGTTTTGAGCCCCCACCGGGAATCGAACCCGGGACCGCTCGCACTGAAGTCGAGCGCGCTACCGACTAGGTTACGCAGGAGCTCATATATATATATTTACTCAGCACTATGTTTGTTTCAATTGTAAGTATGTGGTAAAAAAATTCAAATCTAATCGTATAAATGTGTGAAGAGCAGAAAATGCAGGAAAACGAACGTAGTTATGACATATTTATTATTATATGAATCATGATAGCGGTCTAGATAAGTTTTGTTGTTCAAAATAATAGATGATAGAATATTTCTGAACGCCGTGGTCCCGATCAACTCCCTTCACAAAACAAAATGGCACCTATATTTATTTGAGAAGAATTGCTTCTTTGTCGAGAAATCTTGTGGATAGTTACATTATGGTTTCTTCTGTATATAGTTTTCGCTTTTAAAAATAGTGTTGACAGTAGAAAACATGCTTTTAAAACCGGCAAATGAACAAGTCATGAATTGGTCCAAGTTTTAGTGGGGATCCAAGATGAAATGAAAAAAATATGTCTAGTCTACCTTGAGGGGTGGTAGCCAGAAATGAAGAACGAATAAATATATAAGGGCCACCCAGTCTTTGATCGTAGGGAACAGTTTAAAGAAGGCCTGTGCTAACAAGTTCCACAAAGCGTTAATTTGCACTGGCTGCCACACCAGAATGAAGAAGCTATTTGTAAAAGTCTGGGAGGGAAATTAAGACGCTTACTTCTTTTCTTTTCAACAAAAGTTGCCAGTCATTCCTTCCGTTTGGAAGAGATTTTTGTCTGACTGCGCTTTCTTTCAATACAATAGAGGGAATATAACAAGCATGGAAGGGAGAGGGGAATCGACTTTTTGATAAGAACTTCCTTATGTGAGGAAAATTTTAGACAATCTCAAACGTCAAACGGAACGGGAAGTTTACGAAGCAAATATCAATGTTTAAAAAATATTATACCTGAATATTTTGGTATAAAATCAATGATAATGACGTATTAAACTGGATTATTTCTATAGAAGCTACTGTCATTCTCTTTGTCATATATTATATTATGATTCTGCACTTGGCAGTCAATAGTATATATGGTTAATAATCATGAGTCTTGTAATGCAAAGACAAGAAAAAGTACGTATACCTATCAATTGAAATGTTAAACGAACTGCTCCAACGAAAGTAGGTAGACTCGTCAGCAAACCAGGGGTCCGCGGCACCCTGTTGCAAACAGGGGGCTTACCCAAATTCAACGTGGTCAAACCTACCCTGGAGACAAGCCGACATCACGCCACAGGAGAGAGCACAAAACAAAAGAAAACCGCTATCGGACCTGAAGGCAGGAAGGGTACCTACCCATCGGCACTCTGCTGGGTACATCGAAGACAAAACATACACTAGTCTAGTACACAAAGCATGCATGTAAGAAGCCCGAAAGAAGTGCCCAAACGCAGAAAGTTGGCAAAAAACAGAAAGCTAAAACACGAAAAAAAGCATCCCCACAAAAAAAGGCGGAGACGCAGGCGAGAACATCCCGCAAGAAAGTAGATCACAAAAACTATTTTAGTGACCTAACGCAACTAGGCCCCTAAAATAGTACAAGGCTCAACACAGCCGCGCACTAGTTAATATTAAACACAAAAATTTTGATGCACTGAACTAATTTGACTACTCTCTAAAGATTTCTGAAATATCAGACTTTAACTTCATCTCCAATTACTTTCTCACATATAATTGAAATAACACTTCGCGAACTGAAATAGCAAAAGGTTGGGAATCTTTCCAGCAATACCACAGTGATGGAAATCTACCTACATCATAATGGAACCCTTGACACAAGAAATATTTGGTAAACGTGTAATTTATTTTACTCAAATATGATAAACGCAAGGCAAAAGACTGATTGCTAATTTTTCTTGGAAAAAATAATCCGAAGAGAATCTCTTTTCTTAAACATCAAAATGAACACTGAAGATGCTGTCAATTTCACATAACAAAATGGTAATTTAATCGTATACAGAAAAGCTCTGTCCAAGTACAGAAAATATAATTCACATACTTATTTTTCAGAAGAAATGAGTTACTTTACTTTTCAAAACGTAGTAGACATTCTAAACTTTAGCCCAGTTAAATCAAAATTTTCACAATTACTAAAGAATAACATTTCTTTCTACGAAAAAGATTCCTGTTTTACAATATGAGGCAGCTGGGCAGCAATTTAGTTTGATATTCCAAAATGTTTCTAAAACACTTCGTATGTAATTTATATTTTTAAACTTCATTCAACCTTACCTTCAATACTAATAATACAAACATGGTCTACTAAGGTTACGATTAACAAAAAACGGACATGTTGAATGCCAGTGTCGAAAGAGCGAACAAAAATGCTGAACGGAAAAATAATGTGCATTTGAAAGGTCGCATCTACTATAGTGCAAGATAAAATTATTTCAGCATACGAACCAAAATTTACAGTGCTGAAATTTTGCTATCAGAACGTAGGTGAAACAGACTTAGGTTTCTGGGAGAGAGAGAGGAATTTCAAGACATTAAACATAACCGGCCCCGGCGCCTACCAAATTAAGCAGACATCCTTACGGTACACATCACTACACAGAAAAGCCACACCAATTTCATACTGAAGAAAGCACTGAATACTTGCACATACACAGAAAAGAGGATATCAAGCTACACTGAAATTATATTTTATTTATTTCAGAAAAAAAATAGATGAAACCACTGCACACACATTTATCACCTCACACACTGATGAATACCACTTCAGACAAACTAACTGCTGTTAAGATGCTCCTTCTCGTCCACTCCCGTTTCAAGCCAATATGGACGGTAAGACACGCCAAACTGCAGCAATTCTATTCACTGCTCCTTTTGTAAATAGGGAAAATAAAAAGGAAAAAAACAGCTCCTCAAAATTTGCTATGATTTACCAGTCGATGGTACTGTACATTCTATTATACTTTTGATCGCTGTCTGCCTTATAATTTTCTTTTAAATATGACTTTCAGAGGCAGCGTAAAATCTTCGCAGCTTTACCTGCTCGACGACCATGTTCTAACTACTAACCAATCAGCCCTCATCCAATCAGCGAAGAAAATCAAACTAGACAATCGGGAGAGGAAGGGTGTGTGGCTTACCACCAAAATTTCAACGAAAATAATACAACAATCAGATCTTTATGTTTGTTTTTGAAGATTTTCAACGAAAGAAAACTTGTTGAAGAAAATAATGAATAAAATATGCAAAGAAATATTCAGTTATAAAATGAAGAAACAATAAAGATATAATACCGCCAAACAACAATGAAAGGGATGTTCTGTATGGCTAATCTTCATTGTCATCTGGACAAATAAAACTCTTTGAAGAAAGCCGAAGACGAAAAATATCGCCGACAAACACGAACAGAAGACACAAAAAAGGGGAGAGGGTAAGATATGTTGCGACCAAACGAAAATGGGTTGCTAAACTATCTATCTGTTGTTCTTTAATGCTTACTACAGTCTCTTGATTCTCTACTATATCTTAAAATTCTAAACTTTGTGTTTGTTACACGGATTCACTGTGCAACATATTTTCAACTTTTAGTTCTTTTCTGAGAAACTTGATGCAAGTATCATAGTATCAGTGTGACTGATCACTGCAGTGACATCCGTTTCTTTCTATCAGGCTTAAATTTTGAGAAATAGGCATACCAATAATGTAACATAAAAGTGGAAGAAATGTACTAATAACGTTACATAAATATAGCATTGACTTGTATGGTCATGTGGTTATCGATAAATCGTGTCTAGAGCTAATGGCATTGAAGTAAGTGTGCCCCTCAACCAATCTCTAAGATTATCAGCACATGACTTACAGCACAGCTTTGTCTATCAACCTTAGAAGAAAACCGTCAAGAACATTATAAAGAAACCTACCTTGACAATTCGCTAGGAGAATCAAGGTCATACTGAAGGGCCATACACAAAAAGGTAGCTGCCCATTTCAATTGAAAGGTCCCGAGATAGGAATTGGATATCCTTACGCTAATATTGAGTGCGAAGTGTACTAAAAATGTGTATTTTATAATGCATTTTAAAAATAGTAACTTCTGCTTCATTTCCGGTATGGAATAACACATTGGCGAGTTGTAGCATCTTCTCTGGCACCACAGAACTCCATCCAGTAGTGCAAACTCCACGTAGGGAAGTGCCCAAATATGTCTGGAGTTGCCCAATTTTTCTAGTCAGTGCCCGTTTTTTCTCAACATTGAAGGCTGGGACAGAAAAACAAATTATATTTTCGGATTCAGCAGACGAAACACTTTTAGGAACAGCCACTAGCTCTCAAGAAAGTAAATCTGTGTTGCACAGTGATGGAGCCGTTCTGGAAGGTGTGTTTAATTATATTTCATATTATGAATTGGTAACGAGGTTTATATATACAAAACTTAATTTCATCACAGGTCGTTCCTTTGAATTTGAATTTGAATTTTATTTATGGCCTTGAGGCATCTAAGGCTCAGGCCGGGATAGGGGAAGGGAAAGGATTCGGGAAGGTGTCGACCAGGGCCTATGTTGAAGGTGCCATCCCGGCATTTGCCTGGTGTGACTGAGGAAAACACTGGGAAAACTCAGTTAGGATGGTCGGCCGCTGAGATCCAACGCACGACCTCCCTAAGCCAACAATCTACCACTGAGCTACGGCGGCTCGGTCATCACAGTTCGTAATAACGTGCCTTTATTCAATGATTTCCTTTTCTTACTATATATCGTGAACAGCAGAGTTCTCCAATGCATGATTGAATCAATATAAAGTTGCTAATCTGCAATAAGAAGAATGAAAAAAGATAAAAAAAAAACACACACACACACACACATATATATATATATTTGCTGAGACAAAATGCGTTTACTTTCTGCATTGCTTCTAATAGATAATGTACAAATGGAGTAGAAATTCCAGGTTGTGCCTCGTACTTGGACGGGACTTTTCGGGAACTCTGCCTTTTCTTTAATTTCTCTTTCAATGTTCTTTCAAATATGACGCTGGTGATTAAAATTTCAGTTTCAATACTCTTACGTGCTTTCTGTGTTTGTGTCAAGGGTTCAGTTCCCGCCGGGATCCATTAAACGGGTCGTTCTGTGCCCCTTTACCAAACACTGTGCCTTTTTTAGAAGCTCGTTTAGGATGTTAAATAGCGTTTCAGTCAGTCAATCAATCTTACTGTACTGTGATAGACATTTATTCACCACATTTTTTAATCATTTGTATATATTAAAGGAAAATTCAATAATACAACTTTCAGTGCTTTACGCTGTATCCTTACACACGCATTAGAGGATTCGAATGCTGCTCAAGCGACCTTCTTAACTAATTTCATCGATTGTTTTTCGGTAAAGGCCAGACTTAACACTGCAATACAAGTATAGTTTATTTTTGTTTTCTTTGCATATAAGTTGTTTTAGA
Organism: Lepisma saccharinum; assembly: GCA_022664845.1. Lineage (NCBI taxonomy): Eukaryota > Metazoa > Arthropoda > Insecta > Zygentoma > Lepismatidae > Lepisma > Lepisma saccharinum. The sequence goes on along the minus strand of JAGDQP010020890.1, from coordinate 1,319 downwards.
TCTTCACTCCCGAGGGATGTTATCCAATGACCTTCAGATATAGCACAATCCAAAATTAGAAGTTAATTAATTAATATTAATAATGTTCTATTTACTAATGTGATAACTGATAAAATAATATTGCAAACTATTGATAGGTCTTTAAAATTCCTAATGCGCCAACAAGTAAGGCTTTTCATTCCTTTTCTCCAAAGACACAATATAAATATCAGTCTATTTATTTCATGGAGTTCTCTTGTAAGCATCATCTAAACACAAAAATGATGTTAAAGTTTAAAAGTCAACATGGGGGACTACACAGATCCTGTAAAATTGCGTTACAACGAAATAAGACTGAAAATAAGGTCACTTGCTCTATAGAACTCCCAAGTGAAGGAACCAACGTATTTTATCATTGTTTAAAAATTAATGTTGTGCACCAATGTTCTTTGGTGCATATGAATCTACCCACACGCGTGAATTACAGACATGTGTGCCTTGCAACATGCTCCTGCTAACAATTTACTTCATAATGAAGTAAAAAGCTAATTCCTGTTCTCAGCAGCTATACTTTCTTGGTTTTAAATTAATGTAAACAGTTGGGGTGGTACGTGTCATGATAAATCATTGGAGAAAAAAAAAAGAATTCTTAGGGATTGTATCTTGGACTCGCAATATACCACATTTTTAAAATTATTTTTCACCTCTAAATGGCAATCCTGGGAGAACGATTAGTTGCAGACAAGAATTCTTTATATCCACATGCAACATCGAGCTCTTTCCTACGATTGCAGTAAATTTAATTGTGTGGAAATTTTGCATATTCCTAGGAACTCTCTTCACTAACTTCTTCTTCTCTATTTCTGAGATTGTAAGTGAACAAAGAGTTTGTTGGACACACACTGATGCTTGAATTATCAAGCTGATTCAAAGAGGAAATCACTATAATTTAATACAATAATAATAATATTTAAACCTAGGGAGAATAAAATTCCATGACATAGTACTAGGTGCATGATGTCTACATGCATTATGATTTGTTACTAAGATGCTACCATGGAACGCGAGTTAAATAGTAAATTGTGTTTCTAACATCGGGCAGTGAAGTTTTGGTATGTGTTTAAAAAATAAATGCTATTATTTAGTCTATACTACTATTGTCCACAATTTAACACAGCAGGCTAGATCGTTACCAACGTTACATTCGTTTTTGTATAAATGTAATGGAATAAGTTGGGAGAATCAGTGTAAGAACATATCAAAACATAAGCAAATAGTCCAGCTTTATCAACTGAAAGTCTAACACCATTCACTGTAAAGTGTATAGCATTAAAGTCTTC
>JAGDQP010020889.1:0-32553 GCA_022664845.1 Lepisma saccharinum | reverse complement strand
GGGCGAAGGCAAAGCATTTTTCGCGCGCTGTTGCGCGTCATTAGTACCCCTCTAGCTAACACATTAATTGTTCAACCATATTGATATATACATAATTTTAAAGCTTATGAAACAGGCAACAAATTTTATTTGAAACATTTTTGATATTACACAAGTTACACAATAAAAAGTGTACATATTGAAAGCAATATATCGTTATTTCGGGCTTTTGATCTAAATTACGGCAAAACTACTAGAGATAGCGCACCACGCATGATAAACATTTTTGTAGCCCGTCACCTAGGAATTATAACAAACAAATAATTCTATTATGTCTATTGGTTACGGAGATATGGTACAATTTCTGAAAGTCTGTAGATTTGTATTTCGGGGGGGGAAGATTGGGGGGGAAGCACAGGGGTGAGGGGCTGGGACTTTTGGGAAATTGCACCTCTAGTAATGATCTAACAAATGGTCAAAATTCGGGTTTCTCCTAATTATTCCCGACATTTGCTCTCTTTTTTTCTTTATTTCCTGGGCTAGGAGGAGGTACCTTGTTCGCCTCACACATACTGGAAGCTCACAAAATCCGCCAGTTGCGCATATCGGCTTTCGAGGAATAACGGAGGTTTCGCGGTCTGGAAGTAGATGCAGTATTAGGTCACTACATAAGTACAGTCAGTTATGAATGTATCAGGTCACTGCATAAGTACGGTCGGTCCCTGTTAAATATCTTTCTTCAATATAAATGCACGTCTAAAACTACAGATTTCAACTAATCTTATGTTATTTTGGATATGGTAGCCAGACGTCCTTCTTTTAGAAATACAGCCCTGATTTTGAGCATTCATTCACCCTTCGCCACTTCAAGCAGGCATTAGTTTGTCCTTTTTTGTGATATATTTTTTAAAAATCTATCAATTACCCACATGTACTAAAGCAGTACCGGTATTTACAATATTTGACAAGTAAATTATCCTAATCAGTCTTTTGTAGAGTATATTTTCCATTTTTTTCATATAATTCTAAGATTTCTACCCATCAAAAAACATGTTTTATTTTGTTTACATTTTTAGGCTTAAGATTTTAGTAGTTATTGTGTTAAGTAATATAATCTGGTAGTTTGTGTATTGGTATTTCTTTGGTAGTTAGATTGTGTATATACAGAGCATTTTCCTGACGGTACGCAACGGTGGCACATTGAGAAGGCCAACGATAGGTGTTACTAGCAGGACCGTGGAGCCACGGTGGCGCTGCTAATATATTTGTGTGTTTGCAGCTCTGTGTGAAACCTATAATTGAATTGCTTATATTGCAACAAGGAATGCCACATTTTGTGGCCGCCACTCGCGTTGAAGCCAAGCGGCGTAAGAACTTTGAAATATTCATTGTTGTAAATTTTGTGTTAGTATTACATGTATATTTTTCTTACTTGACAACCTAGAGAAATGCCAATGCGTGATATTTGCCAATCTGGAAGGGGGGAAATGGGGTAGATTGCGTGAGAAACGAGAAACATGCCAAAGAGTTATAACAGAGTCGTCAATTATCACAAAAGTAGTATGGAAAAACAAACACAGTGTACGGTTATAAGCAATTTCAGTTTTCAGAGTAGGTCCTACTTTAAAAAATTAAATTAAACTAACCACTTTAAAAGTTATTGAAATAGTTCACGATCTGATCAGTTCAACAGTTCTTCTACATACTAACCATACATGCAGATAAATAACAAGGAACGAAAAATATATATCATCAGTTCAATATATAATTAAATAAACCAAAAAGAAATATTTTTTACTCGATATTACTTTTCATTTGTGTTAATCGTTGTACAACTTGGTAGTTTTTTTGGCAGTCTTTAAAACCTCGCTGGAAGGTTGTACACCGGCCAATGGTAAGAGCCTTTCTAAACCACAAACTCGCTCACAGAGTTTTCTGCTTATATCAAGCAAGCGCTTCTACCGAGTTCCTATCATCAGCTATCTCGCAATGTCTTGCAATGCTGCCAATCTAGAATTCACTCTAGAATGCTGTCAAATTTTTCGTCTTCACTTTACAGCGCGAGTTTTAAATTTTGCATTTTCACTCAAAATGCGTGAGTTTGCAGGTTCTTTGCATGAGACCATGAGTTGATGCTTGAATGAGGGTGATTCACGCATTTTGTGTGAGAGTTGACATGTCTGAAATTTGTATATACTTTTCTTTTACTTTCTCAACGTGTAATTACGCTTTGGGTTTTTATTTGAAACTTGTAAACATTAACAAATAACTCTCCGATTGTCACCCCTGTTACTCGTTCAGTTATCACATGAGCATGAGTCCTATGGAAAAGTACAGGTTGCAGATCTAATTGTTATTGTTTACAAGTTTTAATTGTAAACCGAAAGGGTAATTTCCCGTTGAGAAAGTAACACAGACAAATTTATACAAATGTACACATGTTACAAAAACAAAATTTACAATAAAGAAATTTTCGAATCTCTAACACAACCTCAATAATTTATTTTTCAGATAAATGCTTTTCCAGGCTGAATCAATAATCATGAAGATTTAATTCAACATTTTTTTTTTCACTATTAGAAAGGTATCACACAACTTTGAAGGTTTTCGTTTCACCCTACTGCACATTGTGACTGGATTTAGATGACCAACCGTCCGGGGTTGCCCGGGACGCAAGTTAGCCTTTTACAGTACAACTGTGAATGGGGATTTCAATGTCAAGCTGTGATTGGTTAAAATAATCCTACGGTACTAAAATTTGATTACTCGTCTAACTACATAAAATATAACCAGAAGAAAGTCCGTGAAATCTTTAGTACGTACTCTTGTATGAAATACTTAATGTTACTATAACTTAAATAAACGTTTGACATATTTTTGAAGCAGCATACAGACACGAAATTAGTTGAAATAGGTCTATAAAATCAGTTGATATTTCTTCAAAATTAAACGTAATTTTAAAACGTCGTTCACCTCAAAAAGTGTCATTTATCCTGCGCCAAATATAACTTTTGGTTAAGGTCAAATAATGCCGTTGTATAAAGTGTTTGAGTAAACCATTGGACGCATGTAATATTACAATGTAATGTTGAGAAAATGCTTTGATTGGCGATGTTTAGTGACAACATTTTAATTTTATCGTCCACTACGAGCCTTTTCTGAATTATAAATAATTTGTCAAAGAAAATAAGAAACTTCTTTACTTAAAAGCTTGTAGAAAAATAGAGGACACGGAAATATAGAGTCTACGCTATTTAACAGGGTGTTTATGGCAGAGATATTTGACAGGATATATCATATCGTTTGAGAGACAAAAACGCTCTTTTCTAATTACTTGCAAGGTATGTTTGCTTTGTAATTACAGTTGGACTAATACACTAAATGTACAGAAATTATTTTCGACAATGAGGTAGAACGAATGAAAAATTAAATAATTACCCACAAATTTTGGGATTCATTTTCCGCATACAGAGTACAGGGGAAAACCATCAAAGTTATATTTTGAGAGTTGTGAAAAAACCCGCATTTTAAGGTGTTAGCACTTGAATTTACATTTATTGTTGGCCTTTAAGCACTTTAGCGTAGACCGATAATGCGCTACAGGACCAAACATAAGTGATTCAAGTGTTTACACCTTAAAATATGTGTTTTCTCACAACTTTTAAAAATTGACTTTGATTTTTCCCTTCCCCGTACTCTTCAGATGTTTTCATGAAGAAACAATAAATTAATGACTGACATAACGTATTTTGCCTCAAAGGTCGAAGAGATAATCCATCAAAAGTCAACTTTCTTTCTCAAATTAGTGCAATTATCTTTTATTATGCAGAAAAAATATATTTTTATTGAAAATTCTAGTTCATATAGACGAAGCTATTCTCTCGGAATATTGAAGAATTATCTAGAATTGTTTTAATGAAAGTAATTTTACAGTTGAATTTCCTTGAAAATGTCACAGAAAATTGTGTGATCTATGTAGTCAGAGGGCTGAGCAAAGCTTCCTATATATTTAGTTATAATGATGGCGAATGTGGGAAACAAAAGAGAAGAGGAGAAGTAGTTATAGTCCAAATGATGGTAAAGAAAACAAGATTTTTGATCTTCGTCGTGTGAATGAACGAAAAAGAGGGTTTCCAGTAGTAGAAATCGTTGTTTCAAAACACGTCTTCTAATTCTAACATGTTATTTAAATTTGAATATTTATTTTCTGGCTTTTGCCTTTGGCTCAGACCGAATGGATGATAATATGAAAATTGGTGAAATGAAGCAAGTGGGAGGAAACAGGACAATCCCGATAAAATCCACACCCACGGTGTTTGTGCACCAAAAACTAGACGCGAGAACTCGACAACACTGGTCCACCGAGGTCCTCTAACATGGTACCATGAGGCAGTTAACATCTGTCTATACTAAGTAATCACTTAATCAAAATTTATATTTCTACCGTGCCATTTGTAAGTGTTACAATAGGCAGTGATAAAAGAGCTGGATTTTGTGTTGCATGTCAGATATATCATTTTAATAGATAGACATAATAAATTGCATGTTTAAGGATATGATACTTGCTCAAACGTCTTAAGAATTTAAGATTTATGCCGATGTGAAACAGGTTACACGTATTACATATAGTAGTATATCTCTGGTACAGTGATTCTGCCAGACCTCCCCCCTTTTAGAGAGTCACTCACTCCAATCCTCGAAAGCACCCCCAAATTTTTACGGTCATAAATCGACAGAAACCGTGCCAAACTCCACATACACCCTCCCAAGTTTGACTTTACACCCCACCAAACTGAAAATCATGGCGGAATCCGTCATGATAAATGTTTTTACAGAATGTTAATAGGTTTATTAGTCTTCTTATGCAATCCTAATAGGTGCTTTCATGCTTCCCAATTTACAAACCAAAATCGAATCGTACTGATTACTTTTTATTAATAGTTTATCTAAGGTTTAAAATCAGAAGAGCGTAAGACAAAATTTAAGGGCGTATTTACCTAATTTTAGGTTTTCCATAGTTTTCATGTGCACATATAGTATACAGAATGTATCAAAATTCACTATCTATTTCGGAAAATAGGGAGAGCTCGAAGAATGGATACTTCATATTTGCGTTCAGATCGTGATTTTTGAGGCAAATTTCACTCTTGTAATGCTAGAACCTTACTTTTACGGTCATTTTGAACTACATAAAACCAGAGTTTAAGACACACTACGAAAACAGATGAAGATAAACTGACTTAAAATTTAGGCTTAAATGCCATGGTTTGTCAGGACGTTTTAATCTGGTAAAGCTGCAAACTTTTCATAAAGTACTTTTGCACTTCATGCACTCAGTTCACACGGCACACTAGCTCCTATGCTTTACATGAAGAGGCCTAAGACCTAGCTTCATTTACCATAATTTACTTTCCCGCATTTAATATGATAAGGTTAATACCTATAGTCAAAGCCAGTTTCTTTTTATCTGCTTTGTTTGGACTCTAGGGTGCTCAGTACAGGACGAGAATATAGTGCAAGAACTACTATAAAGGGTTCTTGTTGCCTTACAAGATTAAAATGGCGTCATAAATCAAGATGTCTGAACCCAAATCTGAAGCCCAGAGATTTTCTTCGTGCTGCCCCTATTTCCTGAGATAGATAGTGACTTCTGATACATCCTATATTTATAAATCTGTAGATTGATACGGGCACAGAGGAGTTATTCAGGTATTGTATAATTATAGAAATGCAGGTGCTAGACAAACCATAGCGCTACAGTTGCTCTACAATTTCAATAAGTGAGGAAGTTCCTGATATCTGGAGTGTTTATATATTATGATTAACCTGTATTTTGCAAATCATGCACATGTGTAAATGTATTTATCTAATTACTAATTTGAACGCGTTTAGGTTTTCATCGGGAAAACAGTTTTATTGATAGGTTTATAATGAGCTACTTAAAACCATATAACTCTGTATTATTTGACATTGGCAAATTTTAATATATGGTGCCCTATAGATGGCAGCAAAAACAATTGAACTTTTCAAGGTGAAATAATTTTTTGAATTATGGTTAGTTCTGAAGAATTTTACATTTTTCTCATATAGTTTTATTATTTGCAACTAATTTCATTTTTTGGAGATTGTTTCGAAAGTATATTAAATGTTTAAAAACATAGTAAAATAAACTATTTCATGCATGAATGTTAAACGTTTGGTGTTGCCGGCAGACGAGTAATCAAATCTTAGCACCGTAGGATTATTTTAACCAATCAGAGCTTGATATTGAAATACCCATTCATAGTTGTACTGCAAAAAGAAATCTTGGGCCCAGGACGATTTCGACCTTCAAAGTCCCGTGTCCTGGACAGACCTTGCTCGGGACGCCTAAAGTTCCGGTTTTGTTCAAAGTCTGTAAAAGAGAATGTAATCATGACTGAAAAAATAATTGCAAATAGCCTATGTATGTGTAAGATAAAAATAATATTTTGGTGTGTAGTTGATACATCGTAAAAAACTAATGAAATCGATTAAACAAAGTGGCAAGTGATTTACTGTTTACACCAGTAAATAATATGTAGTTAATTAGAGATGCTCACCTATTATGCCATTACAGGATGACAAGTAGGCCGTGTGTTTATTATAAAGCTGTTGGTCTTTCGGAAATGATATTAAATTACTGTCAGAAATGGCTGCTTAGAAATTTTACCAAATTAAACATGAAGGTTTCTTTGTGTGTTCACATTGCTTTATTTGTTTGGCACATACACTATTGTTGTCAAATGTAATTAACGTTCTATTTTGGAACATTATTTTGGTTTCATAAATTTACATTTAGGCAGAAATCAATTAAGTCAGCTCGTTAGTAATTATTTATTCCACTGGTGTTAGTTAGGAGGGACACAGGTATAATTATTTATTATGCTGTATCGAGGGATGGGAGTATAGCTTACTTAGTCTATAGGAGCATACTGGTGATTAAAAACTTGAGAGAGAAAAAAGGCACTAACATTTCTAGGTCGCGCGCACTAGGAGATACTAGTTGGTCAACATAGAAATGGATTTCAAATAAATAGCTGCATGTTGTGATCTCATGTAAAGGTTGTATTTTGGGCCGTTTTAGTAACTAATGACTTCGACCCGTCTCGTTTCCACTAGATGTGAAGTCTCTGAAATCCACAAACACTATGTCCCAGCCGGGAATCGAACCCAGAATCTTGAAGACACTGACCTGACCCCTAAGATCACACGGCTACAGCAGCCGACTTCTCTTAATTTAAGACGAAGGAAAGAAAGCGAAAAAAAAAGTCATTGGGTTCATCCAATGGCAAGCCAGATACTTTTAAAAGGGCAATGTTATAAACTCGTTGCACCTTTGAATTTCAGTTTGTTTATAGCCTTTTGGCATCTTTATCTCAGGTCGGGATAGGGTAGGTAGAGGATAATGTATCAGCCAGAATCATAGTTAAGGTACCATGCCCAGCATTTGCCTGGCGAAAACGAGGAATACCTGTCAGGATTGTAGGCCGTGGAGTTCGAGTCTGTGTGCTTACCCATTACCAACCCGTTATCTCCTGGACCACTGGGGTTCGATTTTTGCATCTTTGGGAGGAGATAAAAATAAATTATTCAATCATTTCAGGATAAATAAGCAAGGGGAGGAAGATTTTATAGCTTGTTTGTTATATGATCTTGGTCATAGCATATCGTACTAAAATATTATTTTTTGGCTGGCTGCATGCCACCGCAAGAGAGAGCTGGCTATAACATTGAACATTACGACAGTCAGGACTAGGTCTTCAATTATTTTCTCCTGAGTCCGGATTGATGGTAATATCGCAAAACTGCCTTAGTCGACTATGAGTAAGACAAAAAAGTAAGACCGAGTGGCCGTAGCTCAGTTGGTAGAACGTTGGCTTCGGGATGTCGTGGGTTGTATACCAGCGGCCGACCATCACGACTGAGGTTTCTCATCAGTCATGCCATCCAAATTACGGGATGGTACTTTCAGCTTAAGCTCCGGTCGACTCCTTAGGATCAAGATGGCTCTACTCAGCAAGTTGCACAAGATGAAAGAAGTTACCAGTATATTATACCTAAATAAGTGTTAAATAAGATGAGGTTCATATATTGTGCAGTCCTGGTTTGATATATCCACAATCGTGCAATTAACTTGATGTTAAAATAAATCGAAGCGTAGAAATATCCTATTTATGTTTTAAACAGTCTCCACCTGGAGACACATTATTCATGAAATCACCACTCCAACTGACGCAACTGCCTCTGTGGTGTATCCAGTAAGTACTTCAACCTGGTTGATGGTACCATCATTCTGAGTTGGGGGATACCTCCCCATTGTAACTGACTTCCTAGTTTTGTTAAAGTTTTAATTTAAAGTTCTTTTATTTTATTTTGAACAGAATGTATCCTGGGTTGGCTTAATAAAAAGTTGGTCACCCTACTTTGGATTTGATCCCTGCAACCTAGCGAGCGTGATCAAGCACTGACAGGTATATATAATTGGAGATGTCTCATATAAATTTCATATTTAATCACAACTCTAAACTCATTATTTTAAAACTCCATTGTTGGAAAATATGCACAATTGCTCATTAAATTCTAGGGTTTCTCTCAAACATTTATGTCGAACTTGACAGGTGCCGTTCTGCGCTCCCCCTAATTCCACCCCTTCCATAAGCCCACAGCTCAGGGGTACATAAACACATTTAATTTAGATTAATTCATTTATAGTCTTTAGACATCTATCGTTCAGGCCAGCATAGGGTAGGGGAAAGGATACAGAAAAGTGTCGGCCAGGGCGTATTTTGGTTGCCTAATGTGAGTGAGGACATTTCTGGAAAATATCAGTCAACATAAACTCATGTAGTGAAAGACTATAAGTTTATTATTTTTTCCTCGCGTTTGCTGACAAATATATATAATTCACAGCTATATTCAATCCACTACAGGATGAGGCCTCTCCCAGAGGGAGGAGTTGGTCTACTGCTCCCACGCTGACCAGACTTGGGAGAGGAGAGGTGAAGCTCTCAACTGTGATCGCCACTGTCTTTTATTCACAGCAGCTCCCCAATTGCATCACGATGCTGGGTAGGCACCACTCCAGACCCTTACGCCTTCGAAAAATGTCCTTAGCAGAGCTGGGAATCGAACCTGGGATCCCAAGATCAACAGTCAGCGACGGTAACCAGTAGACCAGCGTGTATATATTCACACTGATAAGCAGGTATAACTTTCACGTACTCCTTGTTCTGTGATAGAAACTTTAATTTAGTATAGAAGTAAGGATAAAGGAGTAATGTAACAATGTGATTACAGAGACCACATTTGTTAGACGGTTTCTATGCAGCTATATTGTATCACAAGGTCACTTTCATTGTGCTAGTAATGGAAACCTATCATTACATGGCCATATTCTCTTCGATTTCCAATGGCTTGACGTCGAAGTACAGAAACGTTCAACAGATGTCTCTATTGTTGGTGAACAGGAGGAAATTCAGTGTGAAATTGCAATGGGAGAAATTGTAATGCAATGGAAGTTTTCCTGAAATTTTTAGAATATCAAATGGATTCAAGATTTTATTTCATATGTGTAGTTTAACTTCTTAGACAATAAAGGAATATTACGTGTAGGAATTTGAATGTGTTTTAGTATTAATACAAAGACCAATGCGTTTCCTTTAGTTCAGAAAAGGTGTTCAACCTTCTTTTGATTGCAAAAGTTTCTCCACGAATACATGATAAATATTTCATGTAATGATCGCGCTATATAAAGCGAGGTAATAAGTTAGAACATGATATCCGTTACTCCACAATCAGCAAGTGAAGGGAGTGGTAGCGCTCGCTTCCTTGTAATTAAGGGTTCTCGGGTTCGATTGCTAGTGGGACACAAATGGTTCGGAGCCCACGTTAAACTGTAGGTCTCTCCCTTATGACGTCATCTCCATCAGATGGAAGGTAATGGTAAACCACCATCGGTTAACCTTGCCCAGACATATTTTCCTTCGGTTCAGAACCTGCCTGCGGACAGAAAACCCATCATCATAGCATTATATACAGGTAGCCAATTCCCGAATATTAATCCTCATTGTTTAATTAATGGGTTATGACTTCACTGCAAGACGCTGTACCTTAAAAGCAGCTTAATACAATATTGATGTTCGGTTTGCTACACGTGCACTGAAGATTCAAATGATCTTCATGCTTTACGTTAGTAAATTTATATTTCTTTCTATGCTTTCTATGCAAGGAGTTCCATCTGAAGTGCTGTAGCTGTTGCGTTGTGATTGATTCTTATTAATCCTTTCAGATTAGCTATTTCTTATTTGTAATCACAAGTCGCTACGAGGCCTTGAAATGTCAACTGGGAGTGACGGCTAAGAATTTAAGAACTAGATGGAAAATAGATTCAATAAAGTTCCTCATGTCACCTTCCTTAGGAATGCCTGAAAGGGTTAAAATTGGACACAAGAGAAAGCGTATCCTGTAGCAAGGTCGTTTACCTACTTTTATTTATTTATTTATTACAATACAGACAGGTTTAAAATATTCCAGGATAGGACGTAGTACAATATAGAAATACTATCCAGCACTGTAGCAAAACCCTTCAGGATATTGTTTTAAATTTCCGAATGTTTTTCGCTACGATAAGCATTCTCTGTTTTCTTCCGCTGTTCTGTTTCAATGAGAATCCACAAGGATTTTCCTGCGCCTATCTGTCCTCAAGGCAAGAGCACGCACAGGAATTAAGTACAAGACTCTGATGTGTCTGTTCACTCAAATCAGCAGTCTCTCCCAGGAGAACAGAGTCATGTGACCTACTCCCTCCAGCATCCTGTTCACGTTTTATTATGTTTATCTTTAATCTTCAGCAGGCAACGTCCACACAGGACAGATATAGAAGAGGAGAGGGCGGATCCTCTCAAATAGAAAGGAAGGTAAACGACGCCACGGCGCAGGTAAAATAGGAAATATACATACATGAGAAAACACTGTGGAAAAATACCATGGCAGTGGAAGAAGAAACTATTTTTTTATATACGTTTGTTTGTTTATTTTCCTCAAATTGGTACCCATTTCATTGTTTAACTCAATCACTGCAATATAAGAGAGTTATAAATATAATAGAATTTGATTACCAACATATTGATAAAAAAATGTACGTGCCACTCTGTGTGTTATCTTGCTTATATATTAAATTAAATTACTTATTTTTATTGTAGGTATTATTTAGTAATTTGGGGTTCCATTGAAGTATTTCATATTATAGTAAAACTGCATATACGTGAAGGGTGAAAATAATTAGGCCCTGTGTTCGTTCTGCACTATATGCCCTATTTCGACTCACCTTTTGTTCCCTGAATAATGATGTGCAAAGGGGATTGAACTGCTTACCATAAATCAATGGAAGTGGAGTAGAATCCAGGGCATTGGCCAGGACTTTTCATTGGGGAGTATAAGTAGAGCTTTTTAGGGTTTCTATAGTTTTATAATCGTAAAAATTTCAAAGATTGGGTTGTTTTCGAAAATTTTGGGGATTCCAGAAAATTTGAGAGGGGATGTGGAAGAATCTCTGGTAAATCATACTCTCCGTAATATTCCATGTATTTTAGGTTCGAACTATGCAAAAATATTTTTCTGGAAGTGAACTTTGATATCAGAAGACAATAAAAATTAATTTCGTATCTACTAAATTAGATGCATTTGATTCATTCCTATACATATTTTAAAAGTTTGAACTACACGGCCCAATTCAAAGATCTCCTAACCCATTTTTGTGTAAAACTTCCATTTTTAACAAACTTTTACTAAATTTGTGAAAGAAATATATTACTAAAATGATCGTGTAACTGCAATGAATTATCAAACTATAGACCATTGGTTTTAACTTAACACAGACACACTGACAATGGGCTGACGTCGAGTATTGCTGATTACTATACTTAGGGTTATCATATTTTAAAATAATAAAACGAGGTGGGGAATTGAAATGAAAGTATGGATATTTTAAATAAAACTTGCAACTCACGATGATTCCACAACACAGTGCACAATACAGGATGTTTTTGCCATTTCGAGTCACAAACAGCATTGCAGTGATTCCTATACTTACAAAGAAACTCTCTCCTTTAGAAATCGCAAATCAACATGAAACTTCTACAGCATATTGATGATGAGTTCAAATGAGCACTCCAGGGCCGCGGTGAATCGAGTAGAGCGCGTGGGATCCTCGGTTTGATCTCTCCCTGTGATATGTGGGTTTTGTGATAGACAAGCGGATTCTCGGGTTTGCCTTGTTTCCTCCCCGTTTCTTCATTCCATCATTCTCCATTCGGTCTAAGTCAAAGGTTAGCTAAAGGCCTTAAAACAAATTCAAAATTTAAATGGACACTTCATTTAGAAATTTAGCGAAACACAAGTTACAGAACTTCAAAGTCTGCGAGATTTTGTTCTGAACGCCTGCAGAGTAGGGAATACTTCGTACATATGTGCGGGCGGTATATATTTCATGTTTATTTTCATATGAAGCGTTGCGTTAAAGATAATATGTATATTAAATAAAAGTTGTTAATGAAGTAGACGTGTTAATTAATTGCACTGGTCTTCGTCAAATGCGGATATGAAATTAATACCGGGAACCCAACGAATCCATCTCGTTTCTTTCGTAACCATTTGATTTTCAGGAAGAATCTCCCCATACGTCACTTATAATTTCAAGGCGAATGTACCATTGTGGTAAAGCATTGCATGCTGCAACAAATTTTGAGGTCCAGTGGTAAAAAATTTAAATTTTCTTAAATGATAACATAGTTCAAGAGACACAACATCTTGATAATGGGCTTTATTTTTATTACTATTATTATTATTAAGTTTCAGATACAGCTGGAGTTGCCATTTTACACAGAAACAAAATAACATTGCAACAAACTAAATAACGTTACTATAAACTAAATAACATGAAATTAAATTTTAAACAACACATAACACAGCAATTGATATCAATAAAATGACGATTATAATACACAAGAGAAATAACTCAGATATTAGTATTTAGCGTTCGATGGAAAGTGTGTTCAGATCCGAAAATATCAATATTTGAATCAAGGTTATTGTACATAATTACTAGTCTATGGATATAAGGAGCGCTGCAGTATACTTAGCCTAGGCGTGGCACAATTAAGGAGGTTATTGTTTCTGGTTATTCGCAAGGGAACACGGAAGTAAAATTTAGATATCAACCCTCCAGTTGTAAGATTCCCGTTAAGTATCTTGTATAAGTGCATCAAATCTGCCAGCTTGCGACGAGAAGAGGGAACGTGGAGACCAAGAACGGATAATAACTCTGGTTTGCTTAAGCTACATACTGATGGTATTCTTCTTTTGACTATAGCAAGAAAGAAGTTCAGAACAGAATCAATACGATATAGATTAGAAATACTAGCCATGTTCCAAACTGGGGAGCAATATTCAATTTTAGGGGAGATTTAGGTTTTGTAGAACATACTCAATGAATTAAGGTCCTTAATTTCTGTAAATCTATAGAGAAGACCAAGTAAGCGCATAGAACTGCTAGTTATAAAAGTCACGTTATCACCAAACAGAAGTTTTTCGTTAAATACCACTCCAAGGTCCTTTTGAGAAGAAACTTTAGCAATAGGATTATCTTCAATGATATAGGCAGATGGGATTTGATTCCTCTTTAAAGAAATAGTAAGAACAGAAGATTTTGAGGGATTTATTTTCAAGTTCCACGCATTACACCAGTCCAAGAGGTCAGAGATGGAATTTTGAAGATCAGCAACATCCTGTAATGATCTGATTTCTCGAAATAATTTACAGTCGTCAGCAAAAAGAAGAATGTTGGTTTCAGATGACGAGAGATAAGATGGGAAATCGTCGATATATAGAAGGAAAAGGAAAGACTCAAAACACTACCTTGAGGTACACCAGAGAGAACGGGAACAAAATTAGAAGATGATCCAGAGAGAACAACACGTTGTTCGCGGCCAGTGAGATAGTTTCGCAATAATGAAAGGAAGTTACTATGGATATTGAATCGGTGAGTTAATTTATAAAGAAGAAGATTATAATCAATTTTATCGAAAGGCTTACTAAGATCAAGATAGATGACATCAAGTTGTGTGTTATTGGACAGGGATTGGTAGCATCAGAGAGTAAAAAGGACAGGTTGATAAGATGGAACTATTAGGAAGAAAGCCACATTGAGCAGAGTCTAGATAGGGTGAGACAAAATTATAAAGTCTATCTTTGATGATTCTACACACACGACAGACAAAATAGATAAAAGAGAAATGGGTCTGTATGAAGAGACCTGGGTCTTATCTCCAGATTTCAGAATGGGTATAATATTAGCCTTCTTCCAAGAAGAAGGAAATACACCTTCGGCAAAACACCTATTTAGAATACGAGAAAAAGGGTAAGACAATGATTCAGCAGCATTATGTAAAAAAATAGCACTAATGTTATCAGAGCCGGGAGAACGATTTAGAGTTAAAGAAGAAAGCATATATTTTACCTCATCAGATGATGTACTTAATGAAGACAGTGAATGCGAACAGATCGGTTGAAGCTGAGGAGGCGGCAAAGGAGGAGATTGCACACAGAAATTGTTAGAGAAGTATTAATTCAATAGATGTACCCTCGAATCATTTACTAACTTCTTTTGCGAGAAATTTTGCGTGGATTTCTCTAATAATACTGTGTATGTACTGAAAATAAGTAGTGAGGTAATATTTTACCCTATTTGACGTTATGAGCGCTCTAACTCCCATCGTAAGTATAAAAAGTCTTGGAAACATCACTGTGATAAATTTTATCGTATTGTCTCATACTTTGAAGTCTAATAGCACCCAAGCTGCGTGGTGACATTGATAATACGTCGGATTTCAGATTGGCATGGGGTGTCATTCCATTTGCAGGTAGGGGAGTGAAAACATGGAGGTTCTAACTTTCGTGTCAACCATTGTCACTGAAGTTTCTCAGAGTTTCTATAAATTCCACCAGACAATTATCTGATGGTACTCTAATTAAAGCCCTAACTGCTAACTTTCAACTCCTAATGACCGAAAAGTCATTGCCAAAAAACTCCATCACTCAAGAATGACGCAAAAGTTTCCGGTACAGTTCATAATGGAAAATCCAATTCAATTTTATCGATGATCTAATTGTAAGGGATTCAGTTTCTTTAAATCAAAATCTAGTCAACTAGCAAAACATTTAAAAGTTCTTTTGACTCTAGTTGCTAAAAGAGGAAAGATGCTTTTCATAATTTGATTGAATTATCGTGATCAATCGCAATTGCTACTCTTTAATACTGCAAACAAAAGGAAGGCCAAAGTTAACTGTTACATACTATCGTGGCCAATATAATGTTTACATGACTTTGTTGTACACAATTTTTCTCTAAGCCTAGAAGATAGGTCACCCAACTAACGTAGAAAGGGCGATGTGTGATTCTGAGAGTGTGTGCGTGAACGAGCAAGGGTTGGAATTTTCTTTTATTTAAGAATAAAAAAAGCATTATCATATATCCTGGGTTCTGGAAATAAATTTATGATTTCTTGTAGTATGTAGCAAATAATAAAAACGTAAGCGAGTTGCATTTCAAACACGCAACAGGGAACCTAACACTATTTTCACTTTAGGTGAGCCACCTGTTGAAATTTACTGAAAAGTGTAATTTAAATTGTTAAGAGGAAAAGATCCTTACCGAAGATGGAGAAATGAAAGTGAACTTTGAAACCTATGGTTTCTAGATAATTATTTCTTTCATAATGAATTCAGTATTCCATAGAAAGCTAACGTTATACACGAAAGACAAGAGAAACCGTCTTGTTCTATCAATTTTTAAAAATTATCCTCGATATTTATGCTTTATAACTTCTGATATTATGTTGTTATTTACGTTTATTATTTACAAAGATGTTAGTAACAAAATACACAAAATATGGTGCATGCCAAGTTCTAGTATATGTAATCTCTCTCTCTCTCTTTCTGTATATATATATAATCATATAAAAGAATGTATATTTGAGCATCACATGGAGAATATCTTAAATAAATTAAGATCATACACTTTCTTGACAAATATTTGTGTATGTGCGTGCATGTAATAAATATCAATACGATAATATTTTCTTCCGAGTTGCCTACCTTACTTAGTAGAGCGTTGGTTTCGTATTCGGGAGGTCCTCGGTTCGGTACCAGCGGCTGACTGTCCTGATAGAGGTTTTCCTCAGTCACACCAGGTATATACCGCGATGGTACCGTTAATGTAGGACCTGGCCGACTCCCTACCACATTTTGCACAACCAGAGTGGTCCATATATACCTAAAAGTTATAAATAAGATGCAAACCCACGGAGTACTTATAATACGTAAACCTGTCGCTCTGTTAATCGGCATATTGCTTCTTAATGCCGGCTCAATATGACCGAGATTGATTGAGTGGCCGTAGCTCAGTTGGCTACAAGGCCATTTTCCTCACGACACGAATAAACTAATATTTATAATAATCCGTAGAAATAGAAAAATAAACACACACACACTAACATAAGGAGAAAGAGTGTGAAGATCAATGGAAACACTGAAACTAGATTAATTTATTATTGTCCTAAAGAACAAACTCAAACACACTGTTTACTTTCTGACAGTGATTCCGCCAGATCCTCTGTGGGGGTGTTTACCCCCCAAAGGCTCGACAACTTTAATTTTTTTTGTTGTAAAAATCGATAGAAATCGTACAAAACTTCACTTAAACCGTCTCAATTTTGACTTTACACCCCCCCACTCTGAAAATCCTGGCGGAAACCCTACTTGCTGATTCTAGCTAGTGATGCTTCTTCTCTCTCCATCTGCAGAAGAATCTCTGATCTGTAAATAGTTGAAGCTATCATTTTAGTTGAAAAAGTACGGCGATAAGTGAGAATCGAACTTTAGTCGCCCGAATGGAAAGTCGAGACGGAACCACTGCACCACACATTTCAGTCTCAAAATCTTGCGCATTACATGTTACAGTTTTTCTGTGCTAAAAAGGTAGAAGAAAAGAAGACGTTTCATGTAAATGACTTGTTGTAATTGGGCTGTTAACACACAGATACTTTATTTTGCATCTTCAAACTAATATTCGTTAATCGATTTCTTGCCAGAGGCCGAGCGGTCTGCGGCGGTAGGCCGTGGGCTCGAAGGTCCCGGGTTTGAGTCCCGGCAGGAGCGTGGGTGTGGATTTTAACGGCTAAAGGCGAAACGTGACGGGCCGAAGTCCAAAGTTACTAGGCTGGCCAGTATAAAAATAAAGTTTACCAAAGTTAATCGCTGTCTTCTTCTTTTTCTACAAGCATTTTGTGTTCACTGTTGCCTTGCAAAAAGATCTTTGGAAAAAATAGGGTGTGAACCTCTGTTGCCCAGCTTTATCTGACACCGTTCTACTGCACTAGACTACTGAGCTGGTGCAACTTGCTCTTGCTGGTGCAAGAAATGCTCTTCAGTCGCTTTATTCGTCTCTACTTTTAAGTCAAAAGCAGTGGAGAAAGTAATTCAAAGTATTAATGAACATTCTCGTATAAGAATTGTACACAATAAAGGACAATAATGTTCGTGCATTTTAAACCTCAATCTGAAATCTTTTGCTCCACTCATGTGTTCCTATTTTAAATACTGAAAACTACTAGATCTTCCTAAGAGCTGGTAGCGATTTTCATTCTCGGCTTTGTGCAATTAGGAAGATAATCTAAACTGTATGTTTAAGTAGAATAATGGTGGGGAAACACTGACTGCAGATATAACTCATATTTCAAAACCATCCTGAGTAATTAGGTTAATGTATCCAACAGGCTAAATTCAAATTATTGCTACTTACGAAGCACGAAAGCATAGAAGTCAGAATAATGATAGAAAGAACTTACGTAACTGTTTCCAAACAAGATAAAGGTGGGGTAATCGCAAGTGAAAGAAGAATTCACACGCAAGACAAAATGGTAATGAGGAGGAAATAAATTCCACAAGATATTTGAGTTTAAAATTTATCATCTTGGGTATGGTTCATATTGCAGTTGCCTATACTATTTTATTCACTTGCCTTTACTCTTGTAGTTTAGGAATATTAAGTTTGACACTAAATAGCAAAGTTTTTTCCACTGTGCTCAGTATGAAAAATGTTGCTTTCAAGTACTCAGTTTTTTTTCAACACTTATTTTACTCAGACTTTAGTTTTTTAGAATGTTATTTCTTAAGGTTAAAAAATATTAAACTTACGTCTATATAAAGGGATACGATGAAGGAGCGAATTAAATGCAGATAGACTGACAGTATCACGTGATTTCATCTGGATGGTTAATTGTGCAAAATAACAAACTCCACTAATCTCATTCCCAAATAAAATATCTAAGCATTTAAGTGGTTAGGCACAAAATATAGTTTATGCCCTGTGATGGACTTTTCTTTAACGTTCGAAAATACCCTTCACACAGCCCAAGTTAGTCACCTCTTCAACACTTCATTATATCTTTTCATTGTCAATCACTATTTGGACTCTTCTTATGCACGTTCTCACAAAACTTAGACTAGATTGTCAACCTTTTCCACCTAACGCTCCTTCATGAATACGGCCCTGAATCAACAATTTAACATGGCCATCACAGCAGCAGTAAGATTCCGGGATTTCGAAACGGAAAATGTAAAGATACATAACTGAACCTGACCTTAGGGATTGGGAAATCAGCACTTTCGCGTATACCCACCACTAACCGGGGGATACGCCCCCCGCGGCTCACGTCGCTCAGCTCCCTTTGGACGCAACGTGCCCCCTTACACACCACGCTTCGCTCGGTGTGCATCCAGCCCTGGTTTATTTATTTTCATCCTAGCTTTTAGTAGCCTCTATTTGATAAGATAAATCACTACTTTTATTAAATTTCCTAATGCGCATATACATAAAAAAGAGTTAATTTTCTTTTTACAAAAGTATGCACAAGTAACGACGCAAGGATTCGATCCCGGAATCTCTGGATCACCTTTTCGATACATTAACCACCAGCTCAGACTAGGAGTTGGGAAACAAGCGCTTCTTGCTGTTACTTATAGTTCAAGGAGCTCTGGGCCTGCGCGAGAATGGGCCACGCAGCGATCGCTAGGTCAATTTATGACATTAGAATTTGGAACAGTTTATTGAAATTATTGTTATCATTATTAACACACCTAGAACATTTTACTGCTCATTAGTCATTACACCAATACTTATTTCTTTTGTTTTATTTCTTATTTTTTTCTTTGAGTAACCTGTATCCAGCTTGCAACTCCTTCACTTTCCTGGAATCAACATGCCTTTCTGAAGTCTAAGAAAAAAGATATAAAGGTTGACTGGAGCGAGGATAGAACCGGAGTTGTCTCAGTTTTATCTAAGAACGAATTTTGAAACTTATGCCAAGGAGTAGCACGCCGTCCTAAACTTTTATTGGTACTACATAAAAATTTACCTATACGTGTAAGAATAGGAGGTAAACTAATATATTGAGACCCGCCTAAACTTTCCATGCTACCACTGCTACCCATTACAGTTTGCAGCTAATGACGCGCCGGCTTAATCACCAAGATTTGAAATAGTAAAAGCTGTAAATGTAAGTTTCTGAGAATCAAATTATTACTTTTTTCTGATAAGGAAGTACATGATAAATAAATGTTAAGGCTTCATTGGCTCATGAACAGATATTGGACATTGCATGTAAAAGTAACACACAATTAATCATTTCTGTTCACATGAATTAGATTTGTTCCAACGTAAAATTATTATAATACGATTGTTTGTCTGATTTGTTCTTAAATGCTTCATCTTTGATGTGACCAACAAAATATAGCCTATAAATATTGGCTGTATGGAATTCCAATGAAGAAAAGTAAGATATCAGATATTTTTTTTCAATACTTCATTTTTTTATTGAAAGTAATCCCATTAAAATATAAATCTTAATACATACATTTGGAAATGTGTATTTCTAACCAACCTGCCCACCTGTTATAGTTTATCGTTTCGAACTTCGGATCACCACAATACAGGTCAAGCAAGCTCGAGTCCTGCTTCCGACTGTATTGAAGCTCCCGATTTTAAAGGATTTTTTTTTTAATTTCACTTGGCGAATGTCAGTAATATTCTTAGACATAGGCCAGACTCGAAAGAGTGCTCTAGACATGTGTCAAAGTTACCTCTGGGCCATAAACAAATTCAAATTTGGACAAGTGCTCCCTCCGACATGCGACAGGTTTATATATATACTCTCTGCTCAATAAGTTAAAATTTAAAATAACTAAGTTCCTTACGGATGAATCTATAACTGTGAATTCACTTACTTTCAAAGAATGGAGCTAAAAAAAAAACATTGACTTTAAATAAAATTATAAGTTTTTCTTTTGGCGTTTATTAAGTACCCGCTTGTTGGTGCTCGTAATATGTCGATATTGGACCCGCAATGTATTCGGTATTTATTGCAAGACAGTTTGTCCTTCATTGTGTGTTATAGGGACCTGACATAGCTCAACGTCTTTCCTTGGTGAAATGAAGGATTCATAAAAATGTTGAAGATTGGTGTGGATATGTGTAGCGGACAGAGACTACACACACACATCCATGGGCGGCGATTACCGGTCAGAAGTTGGAGGGAGGAAGTTAACCTTGGAATATTTGTATCAGTGTAACATTTGTATGATCTTCATGTGGAATTTTCAAAAGTGAGATTGCATAAATAACAGGATATTCTTCCACACCATATTATTTAATTAAGTTTTGAAATGTATTCATGCGTGGGCGAACTGAGTGATTGCGATTAGTTCTGGGCTGTTGGTTTTGACATTGTTTTTACATATTTTGGCACATTTTACACTTAAAAACACATTTTGGTGCATTTTCTCCCCGCATACATATTTTACCAATTGTTTAACAAATTAATGTCGTGTATAATGGTTTTAAGTAAATATATTAATTTTAAAGAAATACTGACTGAATTTAATGTTTTCCGTAATGATGTATTTTCTACGTTTAAACTTCAGCATACATTATTTTAAAATAATTTCTATGTAATTTTAATATATACAAATAAATCCTCTCCATTGCATTTTAAAAACTAATTGTTTAGCGAAGCTCAAATTTGTGGTGATAACATCGTGTGATGAAGAAAGATTTTCACGTTATAAATATTTTTTAACTGACAATCGACGTTCGTTTCTATTTGAAAATCAGAAAATGTAAAGTGCTCTACACTGTAATATCAGGAAGACGTGCTCGCCTTGTAATTGGGAGGACCCGGGTTCGATGCCGGTATAAAATGGTTGAAATTGGGTTGTATCTGGAAATCTTTAAATAAATAAAACTATATGCTTGTAAGTAGCAATAAAAGTTCATTCTTGTTTCAGTTTTTCGTGTAACGTATATGCAGACACTATAAAGCATTATTTGGAATATATTCCAAGACTACCAAATTGATGTAGGAGTGACTTTCGGTTTTTCCTAAAACAATAAATAACATTGTCTTTCGTATAACACAAATTGCGAGCATATTATTTTGTGTAATTAGTAGTTTTTAAATATAGATTGTCACTTTTTGTTCAAATTAAACACATATTTTAAGCACATATTTTTTTTTTACATTTTTGAACACATAATTACCTAATTATGATAAAAATTAAGCACATGAGTATCCGGGTCCTGATTTAATAAACTATATTTTGATGTGTTATTGTCAGATAAACAACATTATTAACTTAAAATGACTACTAGCACTTCTTATATAGAAAACTCGATTCTGTCAGATAAAGTTAATATAATTGTGCATGGGCAGCTGCTCATAATTTACACAAAAATATTAAACACATTTATAAATAAATATATTTACAAGTAGACAGGATCATATTAATATAGTGTAAAATCCAATTGAAGAATAAACTAAGGAATTTACTTCCTTACACAAATGACCTTTACATAGTAACATGTTGAAAATGCAGCGATACGCCAGTTACTACAGCGACAGAAAATGGAATCCGGGCCCCCAGGTGCATGCCAGGTGACCGATGTCCTATCATTAAATTATCGTACCAACGACTCTGCATATTTGACGTTCCTCTGACCTCAGCTGAACCATTCAATCATTGCTGATATATAATGCCAAGTCACTCCCCTCTATGTGAAGATTCTAACTGAGGAATAGTTCTGAAATTCCAGGTCAAAGATAATCTGCAAGATGCGAAAATGATGGCAGAGAATTTAGTGGCAAGATAAGAGTCTTTTAGTTTAGTTTCATCAATGCAAAAAATGCATTCTGTTTTGAAAATGATCTTAAAAGTAGGCTACGCAAACTATTGCAAGCCGAAAGCCAGGATTTAGTGACAGAAGTCAACTCGGTTTCCTATTTAAGTCTGTGTTGAAAGAAACGCGGAATAAGGAGTACTTTCATGATTTGTATTCAAAAGTTCAAGAGATGTCAAAAGAGAGACAGAAATACCAAAAGTAAAAAAAGAAGAGAGTAAATAGTTTACTAAATGGCAACTTGGAATCAGCCCATAATTTTTCCTGCAAAGGAGAAATTAATGTCAATATTTTCTGCATTAATTGACTGTTTCCTACACGGACGTAGTGGAAGATTTTCGCACAAGAAACTTCAGGTATGATTAAGTTAGTAATATAGTTATTGCCACTATCAGCAGACAGAAAATAAATTGAGGTTCTTTCAATATCAACATGCACGGCAGTGCATGAGCCAAGTTCTTCGCGTCAGAAAACGTCAGCACTGCCAGAAACATGTTATACAGGAACAAGAGTTTATGGCAAAATCGACGATTTGGGGGCCCCGTAAGAAAAAAGATGTTAAAGATAGGAATATGAGCTTTTGCCGTTAAGGAGATATGGTAAATATGTGCAGATGTACAAAATTTCATATTCGTATCTCAAACTATGTTCTAGTTGTGGACCCGTGAAATTGCACATTTTAGGCTAACTGACTCACTCATTCACTCACTCACTGACTGACTGACTGACTCACTCACTCATCATATTGTTTAGGGTGTTTGGAGTAAGCTAGAAACATGAAATTTGGTATGAAGGTAGAGGATGATAAGTAGATAAAGGAAAAATTCCGACATTTTGAAAAGGTCGCCATCTTGGATTCAAAATGGCTGCCAAACCTAAAATTTCAAAGAATACAGAGCCTAAACGATTAAAGATAGAACAGTGAAATTTGGTATGAAACTACATCATTGATAGCAAATTAAGAAAACTTTTTAAAAATTTGAAAAAGTGGCCATTTTGGATTCAAAATGGCCGCCAACCCTAAAACTTTAAAGAATACACAGCCTAAACGGCTGCCGCTAGAATAATGAAATTTAGTTTGACAGTACAACATTATTAGTAGATTATGAAAATATTACAAAATATCTCTAAAGACGCCATCTTGGATCCAAAATGGCGGGCGTCATAAATCCATTTTCCAACTGCTTGAGCCAGAGATACGAAATTTGGCATAATGATGTATTATCAAGAGTAGTTTAGGAAAACATAACAACGTTTTAAAAAATTCACCATCTTTGATTCAAAATGGCAGCTCAAATACCACTTTTCACATCGTTCGAGATAGAGAAATGAAATTTGGTATGACAGTGTATCATCACGAATATGTCACGAAAATATAAGAAAACGTTAAAAATGTGTCCATCTTTTATCCAAAATGTCCGCCTAAGCCCCACTTTATAACGACTGAAGCTAGAGAAACGAAAATTGGTATGAAGGTGTACCATTACGAGTAGGTTAGAATAAATTCGGCTCGTCTCCCCTACTACGGTACAGTTCCCAGTTGGAGCCTGATTGCGATAAAGGGGTGCGCCCCAGTGAGGCCATCTTGGAATTCTGGGGGCAGCGCCCCAATGAGGCGAAGCGAGTATATACATTACACAAGTGTAAAAAGCTGCGAAATACGAGCAAAAGCACCAGGGGTGCAAACTGTCCAGTCAACTCCTTCAACCTTAAAAAGTGGTGAAATGGAATATGGATGAGCCTAGTTCCTCGCGCCAACTTCCAATACTCCTGCGTGTCCCACCAAGTTTTACTCGTCACAAACGTTAGCACTGCCAGGAGCATGTTATACAGGCAGAATGTGGAAGTTTCCCCATTCGGACGCAGCGCTCTGGAGTATGAGGGAATATCTGCATCATGTGGCGCAGTGCACTGCAGATTCGGGTTGTGATAAAAAGACGCAGTTCCTCCAAACTCCTCAAGTTCGATGCGCGGCCTGCCGTGGGATTCTTGGCGCAGCGACGCGAGCGAATCGAGGGGAGTATCAACACGTACGGCAGTGCATGCAGTCGAGTTTCGCGTGTCACAAAACGTCAGCATGCTATACAGGAACAAGAGTTTATTGCGAAATCAGCGATTTTGAGGTTCTGTAAGAAAAAAGATGTTAAAAATTGAAATATGAAATTTCGAAGTATGACGGTATATCATCACTAGTAGATTACAAAATATCTGCAAAGACATCATTTTGAATCCAAAATGGCTGACTTCATAATCCATTTTCCAGAATGTTTGAACTAGGGATACGAAATTTGGCATAAAGGTGTATTAACAAGAGTAGTTTAGGAATAATTTACATTTTTGAAAAAGTTGTTAACTTGGATCAAAATGGCCGCACAAAAACCTTTTCCACACCATTCGAGCTATAGAAACGAAATTTGGTATGAAGGTGTACCATCACGAAAATGTTTCAATAAATGGATCAAACCACCGCTATGAGCGTGCAGCCCCCGAGGCGATATGAGAAAAAGTCTGCACAGCATGGGGCGCTGTCCCCAGAAAGTCTGATCACAATAAAGGGGGCGTAGCCCTAAAAATTTGAAGTTGGGGCGCACACGGAATTCTGGGGCAGCACACCCAGCGAGGCGAACCCAGTATATATATATACACGTATAAAAAGCTGTGAAATCCGAGCAAAACACCAGATGATGTTCGAGCCTTAGGGTTGGTGGTGGTGGATTTTAGGGCCGCCAGCAGGAAGCAAATTTGCTGTATCATCACAAGTAGGTTACAATAAATATGGCAAAGATCCCCTATGTTTCAATAAATATCTCATTCCCACGGGTGGTGGGTATGGGAAAAAATCTGCAACATGGAAGCACAGTGTCCTGGAGAGTAATTACGATAAAGGGGCCTAAGTACCCAAAAACTCGAAGTTGGGGGCGCAGCCAGCTACGGGGGGCGAGGACCTAAACGAGGCCGAGCGAGCGAGTATATATATTATACACGTACAAAAAGCTGTGAAATCCGAACAAAAACACCAGAGGTGCAAAAAGTGGAGCCAAGTTCTTTAGCCCTAAAAAGGTGTGAAATGGGAGACAGATGAGCCAAGTTCCTTGGTGACAGCATGTAACAGGAACAAAGGAACTTGGCGCGAGGTGGCAAGGTTCATGATCCTTAAGCTATAAGGGTGGTGGGGATCCTAAAACCCACTACGTCCACCGCCATCAACCCTAAGGCTGTTGCCAGCTCGCGCCAAGTTCCTTTGTTCCTGTTACATGCTGTCACCAAGGAACTTGGCTCATCCGTCTCCCATTTCACACCTTTTTAGGGCTAAAGAATTTGGTTCCACTTTTTGCACCTCTGGTGTTTTTGTTCGGATTTTTAGTCTTCCAGAACTAGAAACAGAATGCGGGTTGGATCTCAGCTAAACATGTCAAAGATGCAAGGTTTGGAGCACCTTCAAAAATGTGGTTTCGAAGATACGATGAAATGTACTACTAATATTCTAACAGTGTTTTTGATTATTTTTGTATCAAGCTGTCCTTCTGAAAGGGCATTTCCAACATTAGGTACTGGGAAAACCAAATTGAGAAAAACAATGACACAAGATAGACTTCAACATATTTTTGTTTATTTTCATGGATAAGGAACTCGCGAATACACAGATTAAGTGAAGGCACAATTATTGGACATATTAAATTGATTTCCCCAGGGGAAAAGAGGCTATGTGTGTAGATACATTGCTTTATAATCGGCCATCTTCTAAAGTATGAAGCGTTTTACAGTAATTGTAATATGAAACTGTAAAGTGGGTTTATATATTGTGTAGAAAGTTTTTCCTCCGACGTTTCGAACGTCTACCTTACGATGTTGCGGAAGAGCACGGAGAGTTAGATGTTTGAAACGTTGGAGGAAAATCTTTCTACATGGCTTGTAAACCACACAAATGTCTATGGTAACGCTTTATTGCCATAAAAGTTTAGAGGTTTGTAAAGGACTTAGTTTTTTCCAGACTGCAAGATCGCACGAACATTCTATACTGCTATCTCAAGGGGATTAAAATCTACAACGTTTACTTTATATACATTGATTCATAATTTGGATTTAACTATATTGAAGCCTTGTTTCCATACTTGAATTAAGTAAAATAGGCTGACAAAGTTTATACACTTGACTTTATTGTAGAAACACACAGTAAGCGTTACAGTTTCGGTGTTCTAACAGTATCTTCCTCAGACGATACACTAATCAATAGTCTTGATCTTTGATCTTAGTCAAAAGTGTTGATTAGTGTTTCGTCTGAGGAAGATACTGTTAGAACACCCAAACTGTAACGTTTACTGTGCATGTGTTTTTACAATAAAGCCAAGTGTATAAGTCTTGTCAGCCTGTTTTAATTCATTCATAATTGTTCACATTTTAAAATGGTAAACGTTTTACAATATCTATAATATAAAATTGTGAAGGATTTAGCTTTTGTACTGATAGTTCGTATTGAAGTTGATTCATTCGCATTTCTAAATTAAATGCATAGCTACACTCAGAGAATTTTTGTAATTTCACACTATGTTTTTTTAAATTGCTTTGCTAAATATTAAGAACTACCTACCTTTCCCCCAAATGCTAAAATGCTGCACACGCTAATGCTTATGCAATCGTTTAAATTCACTCTTGAAACGCCCATATTGGCTGAAATTCACTCTTCGAACTAAACTAAACTAACGGTCATATTTTTAGTAAAGAAATGAAGAACAATTTCAGGAAGTTTGTTCATAAATATAGAACAGAACCTATGAAAGTTTGTACAGTTCATAAAAACAGAGCTATTCTGTTCATCAACCTGCTTCAATAAATGAGAGCAAATTGTTGACATGAGAACTTTCCTATGAATTACGGCAGGCAGTTTTAAAATAATTAGAAATAAAGAACTGGTTACTACGTATACCAATTGCTGTTACCGCCCATACACTTCATTTTATCTTTTTACTAGGTATACCAAATATTTCATTAAATACGTTTGTCACTTGTCGCCACGTTCATGTACTACCAAATATTTCTTTTTCCTCTCGAGCAATATGTGTCAGGCATAGTACTGTTAATTAACTTGATTTAAAATATTCATAAATAGTGCTTGGTTTCAATTTAGACAGGTGTCAACTATGAAACCAAAACATATGACCAGGAAATGAAACCATAATTACCACGGCAGAGAAAACGTTTCATATAACTACTACGTACAAACACGCACACACATATGCACATTCGCATGTATAAATAGGAATTAGGAATCAATTCAGCATAGGTAACTGGTCATGTGATTTCTTTCGATCCCTTGTCGTGTCTGATAACAGTCAACACAGTTTTGCTTTCTACCTTTGCCTCGGCACATGTCATGCAATTTATAGGAGCATTCAATCAGGGCGCCAGCTTCTAATAATTCTGTCATCATATGCTGATGTTTCATCGCAGGTGATTTTTCATAATTGAAAAGGCACAACAAGCACATCAGATTTTGAATCCAAAGGTTAGACCTCCAAGACTAATTTTTCAACATACATAATCATCGATTTAAGAACAATATAATTGTAGATATATTTAATTCTTTTTATAAATACTTACCAAATTTATGTCGAAATTTAAAGAATTTATTATTAGAGAAATTTAAGGAATATTTTCCAATAGTTTTGACTATTAGACATAGCTATCCATGTCTGTAATAGAATGTGATTGTTGGCTGTTCGCAATTATCTGCTTAGAAATAACATATTGCAGTTTAACACAAAACACACAAATACAGTTTAATAGACAACTGTTGTCTTCGTGACTGTCCAACATTTGATTGAACATACAGGTCACTTTCCTGTCGTGTATAAGTGATCATTTTTTATACTTCCAACAGGTTACCTTGTTAATGATAGCGGCATTGCTTTCAGTAGGTAATATGGTTTCTTGTTTAAAAGTTCTTTCAGTGTACCACATATTAACAGCAAAGAAAATTCACCGGTTTGTATCTGCTTCAATATACGGTTACATGGACAAGAACGATTTAGAAAGTGATACTTACTATTTTTGTGAAACTTTCTAAAGAATAAGTTCATAGGCGACTTTGTATTTTCTCGAATTCGTAACAATTTCTAAAAATATTTTTCTCTTAACTTAATATTCTGTCAGTAACCAAAAATTATGTTAATCAATTGGAGATTCAGTAAGGACAATCTAAACTTTATTTTATTGGTAACACTAGTTCTCACGTGTTTTCTTACTGCTATAAAGATACGTAGGCGTTCGTTATGGTCATTATGGTTTGCAACCTGTCTCCTTTGTCCATAAATAGGGTGTGACTCATTGCCAGAATTTGATTAAATGTGGTCTAAGAATATGATTTACGAATAAATATATTAAATTTTGGTGACTTTAGCATAAAGTACGTTGTCGAAATCAGTCAATCTGTTTGTAAGCTTTAAAAGATATCTCCTGACCATCTTCCTCAAATTTTACCAAGTTAAAGCTATTTGACCACAATGAATTGGCCAAATTCAGTGAATGTCCAAGAATAGAGTAGCTAATTGATATCATTTAACATTCATAACTTATTAGTTTGAATATCTGAAATATTGAATTTCAATTATAATTGTCTATACTGGCGTTGCTTCGGTAGGGGCACTGCCCCCAGGCCACCGTGGGAGCTGCGCTCCCAACTTCGAGGTTTTTGGGGGGCTGCAACCCCTTTAACGTAACCAGACTCTCTCTGGCGGACTGCGCCTCCATGGTACAAATATACCCCCCACCGAGGGGGCTGCGCCCCTATAGGGGAGGTTTGCCCCATTTTTTGTAACCTACTCGTCATAGTACATCTTCATACCAAATTTCGTTTATTTAGCCTTAGTGGTTTAGAAAATGGGTTTTCGGGCGGCCATTTTGGATTAAAGATGGTTAAAACTTTTTTTAACGTTTTATTATATTTTCGTGACGTACTTATGAATGTAGACCTTCATATAAAATTTCATTTCTCTAGTTCGAATGATGTGGAAAATGATTTTTGAACGGCCATTTTGAATCCAAGATAGCAATATTTTCAAAATGTTGTAATCTTTTCCTAAACTACTTGATACACCTTTATGTCAAATTTCGTATCTCTAGCTCAAAAGGTGTGGAAAATGAATTTTTGTGTTCGCCGTTTTGGATCCAAGATGGCATCTTTGGAGAAATTTAGTAATATTTTCGTAACTTGCTAGTGATAATGTACCACCATGTCAAATTTCATCTCGGTAACCCCAACGGCTTAGGCTGTGTATTCTATATAACAGTGGGTTTGACGGCCAGTTTGGATCCAAGATGGTGACTTTTTCAAAATGTCGGATTTTTTCCGTTACTTACTCATGGTCCTACACCTTCATACCAAATTTGGTGTTTCTCGCTTCAGTAGTTTGACTGAGGTATCATTTGAAGCTGGTACAGATTGTCTAAGCCGGTGTAACATTGTCATCTAAACGCCAGTTGTAATAGTGCACTGCGGCGGTATATAGTAGCACTAGGGGACCTTGGAAGCCAGTATAGTAAACTTTATGTAGTAGGGGGGTGCACGCGCGGAGTTGTTACGTCCCTGCATGGTGACATATATGTGGCGTTAGGCGATTTCGCAATGGATTTCGCAAAGAAACAGTGATAGTGCATGGAATGTGGAAATGTCGGAAAAAGTAAGACAGGTAATGATTAAACAAGTTTTCGGGGAAGAAACATGAGTCGTACATGCGGGTATTTTAATGACATTCGCGATTCAGTCAGTCGGAAATCCGTGGAGGTCGACGAACACATAGGAAAGCTCCTCAGTCCTACAACGCCCGATATCGTTGTCATTTGAACAGTTAATTTGTGAGTATCACCATCGAACCATTCAAGACCTACTGATGAGGTTGGAATTGTTTAGGGGTATGCCACTTTTTTTTCTGACTGTTGAATTAGGCATGCATCGTGTCGCTGCCTAATTTGTACCCTCAGTGGTTATCCCACCAGATGTAATATTTGTTTTACATTGACTTTCTTAAGCTTCCGTCATGGAATTGGAAATCGTCCTTCTAAATAGATAGTGGAATACGATTATGAAGTATACGATATTCTACCAGTATATGTTGTGAAATACGATATTCTGCTTGTAAACATTGGCTTTAAGAGAACCATAACGGAAAGCACTGCATACCATGTTAACGTTGTTTCTCGTGGTGTCACACCACTTGCGTGGGAGAAATAGAATGAAAAGGGTAGGTTAATAATGTACTTTGTTCATATTGAAGTACTGTTCCTGGCTTAAACGTAAAAAGATGTAAGCACATAGAAGCTGCTTTTGAGAAA
The DNA here is from genome assembly GCA_022664845.1 of Lepisma saccharinum. Taxonomy (NCBI): domain Eukaryota; kingdom Metazoa; phylum Arthropoda; class Insecta; order Zygentoma; family Lepismatidae; genus Lepisma; species Lepisma saccharinum. Next base: position 1,937 of record JAGDQP010020889.1, on the reverse strand, counting down.
AACAGTCTCAAAGTTAGAATCAAACTATAAAACTTTATGCTTTGCATAGTGGACCTTTGTGTATTCTTGTCCAAACTATATCTAAGAGATTTAGTATGAAATGATTTCAAATACAACTTTGTTTTCATTCGAACTTCGTTGCCTCTGAGGATCTGAACTAATCATTTCCTTGCCTCTCTGAGATATTACAAAAGTACAATTTAATAATCCAGAGAATTTTATTTATCAACATGCACGGCAGTGCATGAGCCAAGTTCTTCACGTCAGAAAACGTTAGCACTGCCAGAAGCATGTTATACAGGAACAAGAGTTTATGGCAAAATCGACAATTTGGGGGCCCCGTAAGAAAAAAGATGTTAAAGATAGGAATATGAGCTTTTGCCGTTAAGGAGATATGGTAAATATGTGCAGATGTACAAAATTTCATATTCGTATCTCAAACTATGTTCTAGTTGTGGACCCCTGAAATTGCACATTTTAGGCTAACTGACTCACTCACTCACTCACTGACTGACTGACTGACTGACTCACTCACTCATCATATTGTTTAGGGTGTTTGGAGTAAGCTAGAAACATGAAATTTGGTATAAAGGTAGAGGATGATAAGTAGATAAAGGAAAAATTCCGACATTTTGAAAAGGTCGCCATCTTGGATTCAAAATGGCCGCCAAACCTAAAATTTCACAGAATACACAGCCTAAACGGCTAAAGATAGAACAGTGAAATTTGGTATGAAACTACATCATTGGTAGCAAATTAAGAAAACTTTTTAAAAATTTGAAAAAGTCGCCAACTTGAATTCAAAATGGCCGCCAACCCTAAACTTTTAAAGAATACACAGCCTAAACGGCTGCCGCTAGAATAATGAAATTTAGTTTGAAAGTACAACATTATTTGTAGATTATGAAAATATTACAAAATATCTCTAAAGACGCCATCTTGGATCCAAAATGGCGGGCGTCATAAATCCATTTTCCAACTGCTTGAGCCAGAGATACGAAATTTGGCATAATGATGTATTATCAAGAGTAGTTTAGGAAAACATAACAACGTTTTAAAAAATTCACCATCTTTGATTCAAAATGGCAGCTGAAATACCATTTTTCACATCGTTCGAGATAGAGAAATGAAATTTGGTATGACCGTGTATCATCACGAGTATGTCACGAAAATATAAGAAAACGTTAAAAATGTGTCCATCTTTTATCCAAAATGCCCGCCTAAGCCCCACTTTATAATGACTGAAGCTAGAGAAACGAAATTTGGTATGAAGGTTTACCATTACGAGTAGGTTAGAATAAATTCGGCTCGTCTCCCCTACTAGGTTACAGTTCCCAGCTGGAGCCTGATTCTAATAAAGGGGTGCGCCCCAGCGAGTCCATCTTGGAATTCTGGGGGCAGCGCCCCAATGAGGCGAAGCGAGTATATACATTGCACAAGTGTAAAAAGCTGCGAAATACGAGCAAAAGCACCAGGGGTGCAAACTGTCCAGTCAACTCCTTCAACCTTAAAAAGTGGTGAAATGGAATATGGATGAGCCTAGTTCCTCGTTCCAACTTCCAATACTCCTGCGTGTCCCACCAAGTTTTACTCGTCATAAACGTTAGCATTGCCAGGAGCATGTTATACAGGCAGAATGTGGACGTTTCCCCATTCGGACGCAGCGCTCTGGAGTATGAGGGGATATCTGCATCATGTGGCGCAGTGCACTGCAGATTCTGGTTGTGATAAAAAGACGCAGTTCCTCCAAACTCCTCAAGTTCGATGCGCGGCCTGCCATGGGATTCTTGGCGCAGCGACGCGAGCGAATCGAGGGGAGTATCAACACGTACGGCAGTGCATGCAGCCGAGTTCCACGTGTCACAAAACGTCAGCATGTTATACAGGAAGAAGAGTTTATTGCGAAATCAGCGATTTTGAGGTTCTGTAAGAAAAAA
>JAGDQP010020888.1:18718-32553 GCA_022664845.1 Lepisma saccharinum | reverse complement strand
ATATATTACTAGGTAAATTAAATCGCCATAACTTTTCTCCATCCTTGTTCATGAGCTCTTATCTAACTAATCGCAGACAGTCTGTTCTATCCATAGAGTTATAAAACTCCACTAGAGGCAGGGCTGGCGCCACCGTCTACGTGGGTTTTAATTCCCAGAGTGGCGCAAGTTGAACATTCAACTGTTTCTCTGTTTGTTTGGCACGATGAAAACAGCAAGCCGTGCGCTGCCTGGTATTATATCATTGTACGTACCACGCACGATCTTGTTGTGAAGAAAAACAATAGAGAATTCGCATTCAAGTTCACTTTAGTTAAGTTCAACACGTAAGATACAAACAATTCCTAATTAAATTGATCAGTATAAGGTATAATTTAATATAAAAATCACATATAAAACGTTCTTGATAACTATTATTTTTGTTCTCAGAAAATATTTTTTTGATATTTTTTAAATTTTATTAATGACTTTTAGGCATCTAAGGCTCAGGGGAGGGAAAGGGAAAGGAATCGGGAAGCTGTCGGCCAGGGCCTATGTTCAAAATGCCATCCTCGTTTTTATTTGTTAAATATAATGTTGATACTTAGAGATATATTTAAAAATATTATACAGCATTAGGGATTCAATGCAAGTGACATGAATATTACACAAAATACTAATGCTGTAATTTATACAACCAACGGTTTACCTGCATAAATTTACAAAGAAAATTATTGAAAATAGGGTATGGGCACCGTTCGTTGGATATACACTCGTAGTCGGCACTCTCGGCAATTTTCACATAAATATCATTGAAACAAGACGTATGTCATTAAAATGAACATAAAATTATCTCTAGTTTTCGTACAGCTTTAACTTGATATTTAAGTTCTCCATTAATACGACACTGGACTGACTGCAGCCATTGAAAATTTCATGCATACGTGAAGCTAGGGAGCGGAGAGGAAACTTAATCTCGTTTGTCCACTTCCAGTCTAAACCAATATGGACAAAATTTTCGACTCTAATTCAGGTTTTTAAGCTTGATATCGCTGTGCGGCCCGTTTTTTTAAATTTATGTCTTAATTCTTGCAAAGAACAAATATTATTTGCAGCATTTTCTACTGTATGCAGAGTACGATATACTCTTACATGAATAACTGAGGAATTAAGACTTAAATCACAAAATGAGCCACGCAGCGATATCAAGCGTATAAAACTGACAAGCAAAGATACTGATGGGTCAGAAAAAACTTCTAATTTTTTTTATTCCATCTTGATTGGAATGTGAAAGTATGTGCACATGCAAATTTGGGCCACTCGAGGGCGATTGGTTTGGGAGATATCTATGATACAAAAGTCAGATTTCGTCTGTGCAGACTGAACAAAAACTGCGGAAATACAGCTGCGATTTTAAATTACTGAAAGAAATGGACCAACCCGGCCTATAAAACGTAAGTCAGACCTAAATGTAACAGCGAATCACAAAGTTTCACCTTTAGTCAACACGTAACGGATCGTGCTTTGGACCAAAAAGTGTTAAAACATTAAAAATTTGAAACTGCTATTAGTGCAGTAACAACTACTATCGTAATGATTTCTTACTTGTTGTTGTTACTTCGTAATGTAGCAATGGGCTCACATACGACGTGGTAGCACTGTCTTTACGATATACGATATAATATTTATGGTAGAGACCTTATGACCGAAGATCGTTTAATAGAATGGTTATTTAGTGAATAAATAGAGCAAATGCTTATATACGTTTTTACCGACACCAGTTTATTATAAAGTTCCAATATACTATATATTTTACAATGTGTTATACAGATAACAATCTGAGCGTCCCGAACATGGGCTCTGTAATTAATAATCTAGTGGATCACCTCTTGCAATAATATTTAACTTAGGTTTAGGAAAGGAGATTGTTCCTAGAAAGGATACTAACTCCAGTCCGAGCTAGCAGGTAAAGGTATACCAACCTAAGTTGGGGGTAAGGTGAGAGTCCTGACTCCAGTCCAAGCCAGGTAGAGGTGACCACTTTTCGGAGCGAAGAAGTGATAACTTCAAAGGTGATTGACTGGCCTTTTTATACCCCTATTTGTGGGCCTTTCTTCAGTACTTCCAACACTTGGAGGTTGTTATCGTCTGCTTCCTATGGATACTTAGTCAGCTTTATGTAACTTTTATTGTTTGTTTACTTTTGTGCTTAACACACTGACCTATTTATCCATATTCCATTACAATATGTACAATGTAAAAAGTATCGGGTTGTTAAAAAATGTAGTTATTTGTGATTTTAAAATACATTTTACACATCCGTAGCGATACTCACTGAAGGCACTATTGAAACTTACCCATTCAGAAATATTGATATTCTAACTTTTACTGTGTTCCATTATTCACATGTTTTCACGTGCTATCTTGCTTTTGGATTATTTGAAGTGCGATTCCGATCTCACTCAGTGACTATCATATTCTGTTTTGCTTAAAGACGAAATGTCACTAGAAGCTATATACACGTCTGAAAGCGTCACCGATACTTTGATTTTGTTGGATGACATGCTAGAGAAAGTATATGTATCTGGTCGCACCTATAAGTTGTGGGTGCAATACCTCAATATGATCAATATTATGCGTCTTTTTATCAGAGCTGAACGTTCCGGTGGAAAGTCCACCTGTACTGTATGAAAAGCATGCATCTTATTCAGTTGCCCCAACGAGCATTGCTTACTTGCACCCCAACATCCACTTGAATAATGCGAAACTCGTTCACATTCATCTACAACAAATGTTGAAGCTAGGAGAAGCCATGGCTCCGTCGAAATTCAATAGATTTGTTAACCAAGAGTACTTTACACTTTTTCCGATCCAGCAACTACTGGTCACGAATATATGGGCAGATATAAGCACTGAGGAAGCGTTGATGCGGACGATGAAGATCAATGGTGAACTGATACATGGCGTAGGAATCAACAAATGATGTTTTAGACTTCGAAACATGATTAAATTGCTGAAATGCCTCCCCACGTTAGAAATTATTGTTGCTAGTAGTAATACTGGGGACAATAAAGAAGAGAAAAATAACTAGTTAGGATGTTGGCTACGCAGAAATCGTGTACTGAGAGGGTGTTATTGAAGGTGTTCCGAAGATGCAATTAAGGGAAAGAAGAGAAGATGATTAATCGAACCCTTTGATAGTATTAAGGAGATAAATCGTATGCTGAGATAAAAAAGGCGGTAGAGGATCGGGATGCATGGAGAAGGTTGCTTTGAAGGACTTCCTGCATTTGGAGAAAAATAATTATAATAAAGAATAGGAGAACAGGTTAAGAGGACCAATTGGACACACAAGTGAACTAGAACAATTCCTTCGGGCGGTACACTGAAAAGCGAAAGGATCCAACATGGCAGACGTTTTTACAAGATGGCGTCTTAATCACAGCAGTGACTTTTGGGGTACTTTTAGTATGGTGTTCTGATCATGAGATGGTCTTCTGATCATGTTCAACAATTTTTACCTGAGATGTTATTCCCTTTTTTTCCTATCCCGTAAAAAAAAAGAATAACATCTATTCTTTCATACTACCTGATAGAAAGATTTCTCAACCAAAAATCTCCGCATGAGTGGAGTGCCTGGGCCTCGTAACCAGCAATGAAGAGTTAGGAGAGTGTCTAAACGAGAGGAACATTACATATAGACAGAAAATTGGCTGTGCCGTGGTGGTGTAATTGGTAGCATACCTAGCCGGCAACTGGGAGATCCGAGTTTTAGTCCCGGTCGGGCGGCTGTCAATTTTTCTGTGTTAATTTCAATTTTTACCTTGTTTTTCTAAATGTCCTGGTCAAAACCAAAATGCTCTGCAATAAAATCGATTTTCAAGAGGCAAATTGCAGAGGCTGGGAACAATCACAAGTGTTAGAAGAAATAAGAAGTTCATAGAGTAGTGGAAAGATGCAAGAAAAATAAAAGTAGAGATTTATAAGCTTTTGAATTGGAGTACAAAGTTAGTGATCAGTGAAAAGTATGAAGAAATAATTGCATAAACAATTTTTAAGAGGTAATATATTTTAAAAAATTAACAAAGCATGTAATCGATGCAAAAAATATTAACTTTCGCCTCTCTTTCTATTGCAGAGGTGTTTACCTTCACTGGGTAAATTAGGAACATATATTTTTAACATAGCTGATGAGGCTTTTTTCCATAGATGTTTGCGAAATGAGAATTGTTTATTACTTCCAGTCTATGACTAGAGGAGGCGAATATCTAAAATGGAAGTTTTAGTTGGAACTATTCGATAATTTTGTGGATTAAAAACAAAGAAATATTCAGTGCTTTGGTTGTTTATGAAATTAATTTCAGTTGTATTTTGTGTGATGAAAATATTGTTAGAAGATTCAACCTTCTACGCTATCCATAGTATTTTGCATACTATTTCATGTTAAGTTTTACAATGATCATTGCAGAGGCGTTGAACCGATGGATATTTACACTAGGGGAAGGTGCAAGCATGTATCAAGAAACAAACTCTGCCATTAAAGCATATTGTGAAGGCAGAATCAACATTAAAAGTTAGTAATGAAATATAGGCTCTTGTAAAACAACCCCGACAAAACTACCTCACGAGATTCCTGCCGTGAAAATAAGAAACGTAATATAGACCATCCAGGGTGCACTTGGTTGTGGAAAGTGTGAGGAAATCAACTCTGAACCTTGATATTTACAATATCGTCAATAGTAAAACTCAGGCGGCATGGTACTTTAGGAATTTGGAACTGCTATACCGAGAAATGTATATTCCAAAATTGTGCAGTAGATTCGCAAAAGATGCCCCAATGGAAATAGCGAATTCCCAGAAATGCTCTGCTGTGAAGGAAAGTTTAAATGAGGTAGAATGGGACTACCTTCCACTAACAATAAACCGTTTGTGGGAAGTCGATATCCGAAACACGTCCTTATTCGATTATTGTGTCATTACATAATAAGCAGGAGTAAAATGGATACATTTCAACGAATGTTTGGTGTATTTGAGATCAGACTGTAATTGCGCGATTCAAAATTCTCAGCCACGTACAAGTAAATACGAGTTCTACTTGATCTCTTAAAGGATATCAAATATTTTATTCCTAGGGAAGACAAACCCCAAGACGCAGGATCCAAATCCAAGTAATTAAGTTGTTTCTAAAGTTTTGGATAATTCTTGAATTGAATCACACACTTACAATATTTCCCTAAATTAGTACTTACACCAAGACAATGTAATAGTTTTGAAGCAAAAACCAAAACATACCCTTGGCATATAAAATATTATGTTTTCGGAACTATCCGCAAGATGAATCTAGGACGAGTTTTTAAAACTACAGCCAGTGCAGACCACAACACATACCTGCACTTGTATATAATTTATTGTTGCTACGTTAATATCTTTCTTTGGAAATTTGAGTGGACAAAAGTCGTCATTGTATTCTCCACACTTGCAGACCACAAAGAATCGATACGTCTGTGGCTCATATTTGACTTTTAGTTAATGAAATCTATTGCGTTCAGATGGACAAACATAGCAATCTGGACTTTCATGGACTTTCCTTTTATTCATGAACTTCCCTGTGGGAGCAATGGCCGTAATTGGCCACAGACCGAAAGTCATAGTTCACCATTTCAGACCATGAGGAATCCGACTGAATATGCATCATAGTTCGTGAGATCTAGGTGGTTCTGGTTATGTTCAGAGCGTGACATTTCTCTCTTGGAACCAGAAGCAGTCACAGACCGGAAGTCAAAGTGTTCTCTTTCCTCTGAGACCATAAGGAATCCAACCGTGTATGGCTAATCTCTATCGGGCATCTTGTATTGAGGGGTGCACATGGACGGACAGGATAATCTGTAAGCCTTCTACTCATTCAGAATGTTTTTCACATGGACCCTAATGAATGAAACAGTGTCTATTAACAAAGAATCACGCATAGCTGCGGTATCATTTCTACATTAAGCCAGAGTACAAGGCAAATTTACTTTGTGGTTAGACACAGCTGATTTTAACAGTAGCTTTCAGGAGGCACATTAATGTTTGATTAGCAGTGAAAATTATTTAAAGTTTTTTGTTTTATTACTTTATTGCTTAATATATATAGCAGATGGGATGTCCAAGGTAAGTCCGTGGTAACGCTCGCTGTTTTGTAATCCGGGTTCGATTCCCGGTGAGGACACAAGTGGTTCGGAGTCCACGTTAAACTGTAGGTCCCACCTTAGTAGCTTACCAGTTCGTTTAGGATTTTAATAACTCAATCAATATTGATAACAGACCGCTCACTTAATCAGTACAAAAATAATTATGGTGTCGAACACCATAACAGAACGAGTGTGTCGGTATGGTAACTAGAACTAAAGCGTTGAACTCGTCGACGACAAACCAAGTTTCGAGGTAGAGCAAAGCTGAAAGGTTTAAATCTCATTCAGTTTTAGACATTTATTATATAACGTAGCTTGGAATCTAAATCAAAAATACATAAATGATTATTAGAATCAAATAGAGAATTACAATCAAGATGTCAAAACAACTCGTCGACGAAGGAAATCTGGATCGTGACTCAAACCCATTAATTTTAAATCAATTTAGCTCTAAAATATCCAAGATCATACCAATTAAAGTTTATACACTAAGATCATAAATTTTAGAGAGAGCAACATACCTTTCGTATTTAAGATGTTTTCTGTTGTGTTGTTCATTCTATATGTTTGCATTTATTATTCAAGAATTAGAACTGTCACTAACATTTTACGAGTGGCTCAAGCGTGTTTGAACCAAATATACGAAGTACTGTAATTTCAACGAAGTCCAAAGTAGTTTCTGTTTTCGAAGATAACTGTCTGATAAATCTTAACGGAGTAAGCTGGCTTCGATAGAAGTCGAGAGTCAATTTATGGCGAATCGAGAGTGAAGTGATGGCGAGTCGAGAATGAAGGAAGATTTTAAGTAAGATTTATATCACTCTATTTGCTGATCGAAAGATCTGTTGGGAATTTTCGGATGAGATATATATTACTCACAGGACAAGGCTGGTTACGTAATTTAAACAAAACATTTCTCAGAAAATTTTCTTGTGTTAACATTCAAATACACAATAGTTTTTTTTAGATCGGCGCATGACACTCGTGGGGAAGGACGAATGTACGTAACAATTCTTATTTCGTGTGTGAAGCAAGGTCGAATCCTGGTTATTGATGACAGTCTTTTTTCGTAAGAAAGTAGTAATGAGAATATAAATTGTCTCACTACCTCATGCTGCTTCTCTTTTGACTTACATAACTGTTACCTTTTATCTGAGAATAACTCTAATGTTTAAGCAATGACCCATTATAAACGTCAGACGTCGTTAAATGAGTCCTAAAGACAATTCGATTAAACGAAAATATCTTACAAACTAAATACCCTGCAATATCTAAAAAATTATGAAAATAATGAAATTAATAAAATATTAAAACTGAGACATACAATAATATAGCAGGTGTTTTCAACGTTAACAGAACACTGAGAATATTTAAAAAAGCACGAAAGAAAATGCAGGTTAACCTACTCAAATCTGGGCCAGGTTGATGTAATAAATTTTAAAACTATTCGTCCTCTCTGAATAGTAATAACAGACACTAGTGTCGAGCCAGGCTAGGGAAAGTGAGATTAATCGTGCTTTGGTTACGACAACTAAAGGCGTCAAAAGTAATATGTATTTGTTGATGACACTTATGCTGTGAAAATGCCTTTTCAAGCGGTGTGGAAGGAGAAATAAAGAATAATAATATTCATTGTGTTAAGAACATTAAACAATATTTTGTTGATAATACATCCAAACGGGCCTAGAAGTAAGTAATATAATCATCATATCCCCAGACTTCTTGGGTTTGAAGCATTTAATGCAATAATTATGAACTGAACGGACTGACATTACACATTGATCACAAGTTAAAATTGAATGAAGCAAAATCCTAGGAAATCCAGGAATAACTATGGTATTTTTAAATGGATACAGTTGATTTTGTAAACAAACTAGTCATATTTATAACTCTCAGAAAACTTCTGTCTTACACTATCCACACTTCCATATGTGAATTAGAGAAAGAGGACCATAAACTATTTTGGGTTTATAGCAGCCAATATGAAAATACACTTGAATCCCTTCCTAAAATAATATTAAAGTTCTTAACGTCTTACCAAAGAGAAAATAAATTCGGGCCGTGCTTGTCGAGTGGTGCGCACGGCCATGAATACATCTACCACTTGCTCAAGCTTCATCTTCTCAAAAATGAATCCAACAGCTACGAACAGTCCACAAGCCTTTGCTCCATCGCTGAAAGTATATGTCAAAAGTAAAAGTAAGAAATTGCCAATTAATACTTGGTTTATATGATACTAACTATTTTCAAACTTTGTGATTAATTTATTTTATAATTTAAAGAAATAATGTAATTACTCAGCGGTATGGAATACTAAAAATAGATAAATCGTTGGCGTTTATTTTGAGCTTGATCAAGAAAGTAGAGGTACTATGTGCGCAACATTCTTTAACTGAAACATTACCAAAAAATTCAGATAGCAATAAGTTCTTAAACCGCAACATTGGACACTGGGGCAATTGAATTTGAAAATACTCTAAGATGTCGTTTGTTTCTCTTCACGTGGCCCAAAACTAGTAAAACGAAGGTTCGCGTAAAGACGCGAGTTAGTAACGCAAGTATATAAAGATGTAACTCTTTCGCCATTTTTGAGTGTAATCAATTTTATAAAATAATATACTTGCCGTAAATAAGACCAGCAATATAATAACGGGCACTGCTTAATTTTATACACATACACTACCAAGGTATTTCTTCACACTAATTAAAGAGGATGCTATGAAGTATTCATTGACTACATACTGGATCCATTCATTCGACAAGCATTGAGTTATATTTATCATGTAGGAAGACATGATGAAAAATGGTAACATTATTTCATGCATACAACGTTAGATTTTGAAATATTTATTGATTCAATAGGTAATCCTTTTTTACATGTAGATATCACCTTAGTTGTGTGTGATTGGTGTATTTTATTCAATACTTCATAAGCCAATTAAGCAAGTGTAATTTCTACATCTTAAACAACATACTAAAAACAATATTTTCCTTTTTAACATATTGTGTTAAACGCATTGCCTTCAATTATTTATATAACTTCTCTTAATTTTTAATAATACTACGTGGCTTTACATAATGATAATACTTGGTATTTTAAACAATAATTACAATCCGGAAAATAGCTCTTGAGATATTTCGGAAATAAATGTACAACAACAACTTTGTTATATGTTTTTTTTCGATTGACCAATCATAAACGTTGTAACTACGATTTTGACACTGCAGTAGAAGCACAATGACGTCATCTGCTTTTAATAATGTGTTCCTCTTCTTCAAACATCGTTGGTTTGGTTGTTTTGGCTTGTTTTCCTGTACAGGAAAGGTTACGTGTGTTTAAAAAGGAACATTATGAATTAATCTTCAAGCAATCCTGCTATTGGCTAACGTATAATGATAGTGGCATTTTGTCAGAATATTGTTAAGTGCCTCTATGGTGGAATCAGGCAGAGATCGGACAAAAAATCCATATTCGAACTCCCCCTACCGGAGATTGTAAATTGTCAAATGTACAGCAAAAGCTTTTAAGTTATTTACGAGAAATCAGTAATCACAACTTACAGAAGCATTAATAACGGGGACTATGCCAGAACGCCCAATTCTGAAAATGGTCAGAACGCTCACAGAAACGGTCAGATCGCCCACGAAAACGGTAAAACAAGTAAATTAAGAAATAGAGCGCCCACCGGTCAGAACGCCCACTCGTAAAAATTGCAACAACATTCACCAAAATGGTCAGAACGCCCAAATGCATAATCGGTCAGAACGTCCACAGGTCCGATCGCCCACTTCTGAAAATTGTCAGAACGCCTATCGAAACAGTCAGAACGCCCACCATTGAAAACGGCCAGAAATCCACTTTAAAAGAGTCATAACGCCCACCAAAATGATCCCCACAGGTTAGAAAATACAAGCTCTACCCGAGTACACAGTTACTACTTTAATTATTTGCAGTTTAATAATTATATTAGATCGATATTGAACAAAACGTGATGAGGAAAACGCGGGCAAACGTTCACAAAGTCTATCAGTCAGAACGCCCACTCTTAAACAAATGAGTCGGACCCAGTCGGGGTGTGCACATAAGCTACTACCAGGCTACAGTAGCGGGTATACTATTTATATTAAAATGTTGCGTTCACGTGTGTTTCTTTTCCTAAGTATAATTATCTGCTATGTGTTATTGCGCACTCATAATAATAGCTCGGTATGTATATTTATGTTTGAGTGGAAAGTATAGCTCCCCTATAGTAAATAAGGCGAAATAAATGAAAATACCATTACAACAAACACTAATAAATGATTCTAAAAATGTGGCTATCTAAACAATCATGGCCACAGCGGTCAAATTTCATTCTAAAAATGGTAAAGTTATTTTGTACGTTTCTGAAAAAGACTATTATTAAATATGTTTCTCAATAAGTGTAATATATCGCCTTAGAAAAACGCATCAGAAGCGAAATCTATATCGTAGCAGTAAAGGGAAATTGAAAACACATCACATTAAGCAATATAAACGAAATAAAATATTCTTTGAAATATAATTTAAAATTCAAGCTGTTTTCAACGTGCAAATGAAAATATGATAAATATAGTTAATTTCCTTCTATTAGCTTTTAAGTTGATTTTTTTATTTAATTAACTTGAAAAGACACACATGAAGAGTAATTCAAGGAACCATTATCATATTCAGCCGTTTTCTATCGACTGCTGGATAAAGGCAACCACCTTTTCTTTCTAGATATCTTGCTCAGCTGCAATCCTCATCAATGTAGCTCCTAAAACACGTTTAATTTCATCTACCCATCTTGTATTTGGACGTCGTCTCGGTTGTTATTTTCTCTTTGGGAATCCAGTGTAATATGTTAGCTGTCCATAGTTGATCCTATCATGCATGTCACCATAATTCCTTGTGTGAGTCTTTATCTTTGAGTTGTTTGCGCATTCAACTTCCAAGTTTCACACCCGTACATCATCACAGGTAAAAAGCTTTGATTATTAACTTTACTCTTGAGACACATTGGTAGTTTGCTTTTGAAAATAAAATATGATCTTCCAAGTGAGCTCCACACCATTTTGCATTTCCTATTTATTTCCCCCGTTAACTTAGCATACGTTGATTTGAGTTGCTCTGGTTAAACGTAGTCATTAACTATGCCAATTGTCTCTCCGTGAATCAATATTTCCTTCTTTGCAGCATGTTGATTGTACATTTTGTTTTACTAAAATTCATTTTAAGACTTATTTTCGAATTTCGATGGGCGTTCTGACCATTTTCAAAAGTGGGCGCTCTGACCATTTCTTAAATCACGTGTTTTTCCGTTTTGGTAAGTAATCTGTCCGTTTATGTAGGCGTTCTGATAATTTTCCGAAGTGGGCGTTCTGACATAGACCCAACGTTGTTGTCATTGTTACGAGTGAGCTTTCTGACCAGTGGGCGCTGTGACCATTTCTGAATTTGCATGTTTTGCCGTTTTGGTGGGTGATCTGACCGTTTCTGCGGGCGTTCTGACCATTTTCAGAATTAATCTATCTGACCAGTGGGCGTTCTGACATAGACCCTAATAAAGAATATATTCTCAAATTAGCAAAAATATTAGATCAGCACTTTGTAGTGCACAAGCCATGTAGTATCTGGAAACTACGCTGCAAACGTTTTACATTTGCTTTGTCGAGTTTATTGTAAATCTTTCGTTTTCCATTTTTTCCTACATGTTATGTAAGTTTAATTTGCTACCTAGGCTACGAGCGAATACCAATATACTTTGTAAATTTAGGGTTATTTACAAACCCGAGTAAAAAAAATAATTCTTGCTATGTTTTAGGATATATTCTGCTATAGCAGTGCTCTGTAAGACATGCAGTAGTTCAAAATCTTGATATTAAGCAAAATTACAACGGATGAGAAAGTTTTAGCTTCAATTTAGTTGCAAGAATCCATTAATAATTTTATTATTGTTACTAAAATTACAATGAATCAGTTTATACATGATAGGGGCAGCACATTAAGTCACACAGTAAAGAAACAATGTACTTACTAGCACACAACCGTAATGGGTCCTTGTCTGTTGTATAGGTTCTCTGCCTCTTCCCAAATATCCAGAAGAAAATCATCGTTTGGTGGTATATGGTCATCATGTATCCATCCATTTGCTTTCAGCAGATTCGCATGAGTGGTCCCCTTATAAGAGAGAAAAGAAAATGTACGCGTACTTTTGCCACAGGTTTAAAATAAAAAAAAATGGATTTTCTCAGCATATAGGGATTCTAATCATCATGGGAAAGATATACGGGTCGATACGGGACGAGAAGACTTTGGAATGGGAGATACTGCATAATGAAGAATTTCACAGAATTTACGACTTAGCCATTGTTGTAAGAATAATGAAATCGCGTCGACTAAGGTGGGCAGATCATATAGCTCGGATGGGAGATAAACAAATAATAGATTCCATTTGGTTGGTAAAGGTCTAGGAAGACCTAGACGACGTTGGGAGAATAATTAAAAATGGGTCTTTGGGAAGTAGGTGTGATGACAACTAGCTTGATCTTTTTTTCAGGATAGAATCATATGGAGAACGTTTTTTAATGCAGCGATGAGCTTGCGAGTCCAATAAGCCATAGACTAAGTAAGTAATTAGGATTCTAATCAAGTACGAAAAAACATATTTTTAAAAAATATATATAATTCAGTATTTCATGTGTAAGAGTCAAAATAATTGGTTATTGTAATACAGTACTCGTGATGTAGTAGTTTTAATTCTAGATCTAAGGACGGTACTGGGAAAAGAAATAAGTTGTAGTCCAACTCTGAGCCATGTTAAGTACATTTTTAAGATTATTTCACTTCACATTTTTAAGATACTTTCCTTCAAGACTGTCTGGAATGGTACCAAAATTAAGGGCCTGTTTCATCCGTATCCCAGAAACATTTCTTTCCAAGGATTCCCATCCTTAGACAACAGCTGCTTGGCTGACGCGGGAAGGTTTATTCTTACTTTCAATTCATTAAAGAAACTTAGTGACTTACTAGGCAGGTTTGTACACTTTCTATTATGTACATAACGAATGTTGAAGTAGTACTTATTCAATACCGTTATTTTATTGTGGTACGGTATGGGATCCGTGACTATAAGTAATATTCTGTTGAATGCAGTTAAAATAAAATCAAACTTTCCGTAATCGCAAACATAATGACATAGGAATTCATTTTTTAACAGGAACCTGTGAGTGTATATACAAAACAATTTTGATAGAAGTGATGCTTCGAAATCACACTAGTAATGATAATTAGCACATGTGGAATGTAGAGCACAGTGTTGGAAACTTTGAGTATAATACACAATAATCGTGGAAAGTATTACATTTTCAATAAACATATGTTTCCATATCATCTACCTTGATATCTAATGCAATTAGAAGCAGTAACACAAAAAACACATAGTATGATAATGGTTCTGATCGTAATACTAACTTCGCATGCATACAGATACAAAACACTTTCGGCTAAAATGACCCATGTGATAGCAGCGCTTACATAGCAAGATTTTACCTGAATTAAACTCTGAATTGCTACTGTTGTCCACATGAACTACGAGCTGACTAGTCCATGCAGAAAGTGTCAAGAGGGTTCAAAGCTCGCTGTGCAGGTAATCGTATTTTAAACATTCTACTTAAGCCATTTAA
>JAGDQP010020888.1:2077-18618 GCA_022664845.1 Lepisma saccharinum | reverse complement strand
ATATATAATGTTATTTTAGAAACGTCCTATTTCCGACTTCATACTACAGTGACGTATCAAGTTGTTAAAGTACTTAACTAATGGACTCTTAACTAAAAAATGAAATTAATTTAATTATAAAGCTCTATATTCACGTGTTCTTACCACAAATCGTTCAGTTATTCTGAGAGAGACTTTCACACACTGTTTCAAAGAAACTTCTCCAGTGTTTTCAATCTTCAAGTTTCCAGAGACAAGAGAAGATTTTTCATTTGGCCAGAATTGGGGAGCGTCCTTCTGTAAATAATAAGAACATAAACGTTACTATTTCCTTCAAAGAGTACATAAGTAATCATTGATACTGTGTAATGACAGCGACTGCTACTCAGTGCGAAGATAACAAAAATGAATGTAATTATAAACATTTTATAGAACGTGATACACATCGCCTTCGTATGCAAAGTTTGGCTTGTTTCCATCCTTCACTATTCAAGATCAAAGAAGCAAACAAACTCTTTATATGGATTTATAGTTTTAAAATATGATTTTATATAACGCAGTCTGAGAAGAGGTATGTATACACGTCCCTAACAAGTTCTTGTTGGAATTGTTACAAGAACTTTTGTCGACAACAGTGCGGGTCAGACTCTTCCTTTGTTTTGCACTTGTTCCAGCTACAAATATTAATTAATTTTCCAACCAGGAAATTTAAACAGAAATATAATTCATCAAATAATAATATAGTAACAATTTTTCAATATAAAAAGACAACTATAAGTGAAGGCTTATGATGGTAAATACAGAAGAATTGCTGACCCTTTGACTATTCAAAAATTACTCATGGTTACTCATTATTGAAATTTAGATTGAGTTATATTTATCAATAGACTCTTAGATAAATATTTCGATTTATTTATTTATGCTAATTTATTTATTTATTCTGTTCAGAGCATTTGTTGGTAGAAGTATTTCAATGCTGTGTCATGTTATCATTTATTGACATTTGCATTCCAGAAATAAGTATATTGATTTATCCCTTCCACAATTATAAAAGATTTTGCATCGTAAGCGAATACGAAATAGATTAAACTAGCAGAGTGTGATAACTTCATTGCAATAATTATAATGTAGCGCATATCTGTTATAAAGGTTATGGTATGTGCTGTATTAGTTCTACTAATCAAATGGGACTACATTGTCAAATGGTGACGAAACTGGGATAAGTTGCAAACACTGCATGTGCAATGAAACGATTAAACGAACTTCGTTAGGTCATATAATGGACATTTCTCTAGACGTAACAATATCGTAAATGGTGTGAATGGCCAACAGCGTACAAGTGGAACGAACAGTTTAGGATATACAGCGTAGATTACAGTTTGGAGTAAATAGTAAAAGAAAACATATATTCATTTGTGCTTAATTGTTTTAAAACTGTTTACTTGTATTCACTTAAAAAAAAATATGTCATGGATCTTCAATGGATCGTGGCTTTTATATATTGATTCTTGTCTTCTATATGTGTACCGGAAATTAAGAATTATTTTTGCGTACTGAAGATATGTTGATTATATTTTTCATTATTGTGATTAGCGTTCTTCCGAAAGTGGCATATTCTTCAATGCACGTTATGTCATTTCCGTTCACCCAACTGTAGCAAATACTTTAAGACTCTTAAAGTATTTAAAAATGTACTTCTGTGCTTTAGGAATGTTATCTCTGCAGACGTAGACATTATTATATAACTTATTTTACAAGGTTCGAATCAACAAATTTATCCTAAAAGCAACAAGCATTTCTGTTTTTCTCAGACTATACACCTCTCTATTTATTTCAATTAACCACTAAATATTTACCTGGTTTTAGAACGGAAAGACTAAATGATGCATTTACAATTAAGGACTTTGTTTAAATTTACTTTTATTAACGTCAACTCTTAATACTAAAAAGTATCTAAATTACTAAAAGGTCATAAAATGAACTTAAAACGTACAAATTTGGACACTATGGTTCTTACTGATATCTTTATATTTTCATCTTATTACATTTAACAAACCGAATGGTTCTTTAAATTCAGCGTTCCAATGAGGTTGTGCGACGAAAATTAAATAATCCTGCCATGGCTATTTCCATGACTTGAACTCACAGGATCTTAATAGCCTTAAACGTCTAGCTAACAGTGCATGGTTGTTGAAATGCTTTTCCTTCTTATCACACTCAAATCACATTTTATCGGACTGCATCCTCCTCCAGGTATATCGCCAACTTATATAAGAAATAATTAAAATTGTCTCTAGTAGGTTTTCTACAAGTCTTGTCAATCAACACATACAATTTGATAGCCTTAGCAACTTCTCGCTACACTTGACAACAATAATTCATTTAACTTGTATTATTTCATTCACGAATTTTCATTTACTTTGTACAATCTTTCAAGAGGGTTTGAATGTAAAGTGAAAACTGAAGTATCTGAACAGACTAGGAGAAGTCTTGAAGTGACATCCCGCACACACCCCTCCCCACTTATTGTACGTCAATTGAAACATATTATTGAGTATAGTACAATGCCAAAATATAAGATTACTCAAATTTATCTGGTACGAGTTATGGCCGCTAGAGGGCCAGGAGGTTTTAGGCTCTAACGTGTGTCCTGCTCTAGCTACGATCACCGTGCTTGATTCTATGTATTCCTCGCAGTGCAGTGAAACATCTGTATAAAAAGAACAAATGGCTCCACCTATAAAGAGAGCTTCGGGTACGATGGCTATTTTTAAAAAAATATCCACTACCTTTAATAATTATATTGTTCATTGTGTACAAATTGCATGTTACAGAAAGGTTCAATAATGCGATAAGTTCTGTTCAGAAGACTAAGTTTAATGAATGTTTGTGATAGCAAAGGAGAAATGAATAAATTATTTTCATACTACAAACGTAATATGGAAACATAGCTCTTTCTCTAATTTCGAGCAGTGAGAATTGCGGTGTTGAATAGGAAGCAAATAGCTTATACCAATTGAATGTCTATCTACAGGTTGATCAGCATATCTTGCCTTTTCCGATCTATATGAAATTACACGTGCTTTACAGAGCATTTAAGCCTTACTTGCCTTATTAGGATAAAGTAACATAAGTACAAGACATTTCTAATATACTGTATTCAGGGTAGTTAATGCACTTTTCCAGGGACTTTTTGTAGCCGGAGCTCTTTTTGTAGCTGAAGCTTCAATTATTTTTAGACATATGATTCACTGAACTACAAGGAATACACAGAATCAAGAACGGTGGTCGAAGTTGAGCAGGACAAGAGATATAGCTTAAAAATCTACTGGTCCTCTAGCGACCGTAACTCGTAGAAGCCATATTTGGTCAATCTAATATTTTGGCATTACACAATGAGGACTTTCATTTGATGTTTAAAAACGAGGGGTGTTAAGGTGTCACTTCCTTACTTCTCTTTGTGAGTCATGAATTTAGGTGAAATTACACTTACTGCAGCTAATCCATCCATTTCGTTTAGAAGGATAATTAAGGTCGATTGTTGCTCATTGATCATCTTCCAAAAGTCATCTACAGTGTTCGGGAGTGGCATTTGTGTCACTACGAACTGGTCTTTTACGTGGAATCCATTTACATAGACAGCGTTTATGTATATGGAATCTGGGTCATTTTTATCTTCCGGAGAAAGGAAGAACCTACCATGTGAACCTGGAATATATGCGAAAGTAAAACAGATCATTTATCTCCCAGGATGGGCGTGTAGTATACTCTGGTGTGAAGAATTGTGAAGTACTGGTATTTTAATTTCAATATGGAATAAAGAGGATGATAATTTTAGTTGTATCTATGGTTGTTTCTGCACTACAAAAATTAATTTCACATTTACAACTATCAACAGCAATAAACACAGTAGAGACTGAGCTGTGTTTCAAAGTTGCTATTATAGAAATTTCACTTAAGATTACCATCTCTGTGTTCTACAGAAAAAATGCTTGTGATAATAATTTATCCCGGTCTTAACACCAAGGTTTGTATTTCCTATATTATATTATTCCTTTACTTCATTACATCCTGTACGCTATCCTTCCTTATCTCTTACTTTTAATGTTAATTTACTAACCATTTATTTTTAATTACTTCACAGTAAGAAATTTTCTTGTATCTACCGAACCGTATCAAACTTTTATGTTTGATACCTAACTTCTAAATTTATATGCATCACCCTATCGCTTCTTCACTGACATCTCCTTTCCTCGTCATGTAAACAAATTAAAAATGATATTGTAGTCGAATTCTTATTATTCCTGTTTGTAACCGGTATTATAGTGTTACAAGATTAAAATCTTGTAACCTGTGACGTTTTTTCTAATCTGAATTGCTCCAATAATCCTTTCATGTATCATAAGTAGAGGTAAGAAATTAATAATTAGTTTTTAGGGAGGACATTTTTAGTAAAATTTGAGTAATTACGTAATGAGAAGGAGGACTTTCATTTCCTATCAAATTTTACAATACACTACTTTAGTAATAATGTAAGTGGTACAAATTTGAAAATCCGAAATTTACCATTCCCTCGTCTTACTCTTAGGGGTATCTCCAATCATTCCTCGAAGTAAATCAAACTAGACACTCGAACCAAATGAAACTTCCTCAATAATTAATGGGTCCACAAATTACGAACATAACAAGTTCACTATTTTTTTAAGTACTTCAACATATTAACGCTCTCATTATTATCAAAATGGGGCTATTAGTGATGGATTAACCGTGTTGCTTAAGAAAGAAAGGTATTGATGAGTTGATGTGAGAACTATTCGTGGCCACAACAATGAAAATTATAAGCAAATCCATTATCAATTTTTCCTTGTGAACACAGAATATTTACACAACTTTCACTCACTGTTCTCGCCGACTTCACATAGCTGAACATTTTCAAATTGTCAACAAAGCCTGTCGAATGGAGGACATGTGCGGCAAAGGGCGGAGGCCTAACAACACTAACCATAGGTGTTTACTACTGTTGTCACTATGAGGAACATAGATAGGTAGATAATTTACCTGGAACAATGTCTTGAAACCTATTCTTCTCTCTGAGATTCTTCGGATGTTGTCTTTGCATCTGAGGAGCTTGGTCTCTCCTACATTTATATTCCAGTCTCTGAAATAAACAAGTCGTAAAAGACCTATTGTTTTCTCATTAAAATGTGAAATAAATTTCAGAATTTATTTTGAATGGATTCAAAATATACAGGTTTGAATCCCGCAAGTATGTTTTTGGATTTTAACTTGCAGAACCTTAGAACTATAATCGTGACGGGCCGATGTCAAAATTAACTAGAATCTTCAAGATTAACTTACTAGCCAGTCGTGGAAACTCATAATTTTTATTTTGAAAACCGATTGAAGCAGAAAAAGTGACCGTGACACCAACAACGAATGTAGGATGGAAGCACTTCAGGTAATAGAGTGCAAGTTGAACTATATTTTAAACATTACTCTTCCACATCTAGTAAACCTGATATTGTATTAGTCTTCCTTTCAACTAATACAAAATTCTGTAATTAATACACAGTAATATATATAGAATTCTTAGAATGAATTTGAGAGAGCCACAACATAGTCACGTTACGTACCTATATTCCAACGTTCAGACCCAAAGGTGGATCTACCACGTACGCTTACTACACACGAGAAAGATCACAATCTATACAGAGTCGGCTGTTTCGGGTATCACCATAACAGAACAAAATTGATCTTGGTTTCCACTTGGTTTGTGTAATGTTCAAACTTTGATTGCACATATATCCTCATTACTTATGGGGATGTTCTAAAAGTGACTACATATACTAACTGCATAACAGTCTTTTCATTGTGATGTTAACATTAAAAATAGCTGTCAAAGGATATTCGAACAGGAGCAAGAAAAATTCTACAACAGAACCATCAAAGCAAGAGATGCAAATTGTACTGATTCGAAGGGGAAATGCTTAAGACACTAGACATGGTTTGCTGTTCTCCGAACAGTTTCGTTAAAAGTTTTCAGATCTAGTTCAGTAGTGAATTATATTCAAATTGAATTGTTCCGTAGCAAGTTTCAAACTCACATTAACCTCAAATTAAAATGGCATTTCATTAATTTCTCACTTCTGTAGATCATTTTGTGAGACAAACGACTAGCTGGATTAATACAAATTAAGGCAAAAGGGGTATTAAAATTAATGATTTGTTCAATGTACATGTAATTGGAAGAATACACTCTTCCGGCGGAGATGGGGTCATTTTTACCCATAAAACTTTTATTTTAATTATTTTCCTGTTTCTTCTTCCTTTTTCCGGTCATCAACCTAGGTATGCTGCTTTTAACATAAGTATCATGCAATAACATTTTTTTATTATTTTAACATTCTCTTTTTGTCAAACACAAAGGAATAATTCTTTGTCTGAGGTGTGAATGACCCGGTCTTCGTTGCTTATGTGAAGTTTTCTGTTTTGGTCTTGTTTATCCCTCACCGTCCGATTTGTTACAATTTCTTTCATTCTGCATTGTTCTTTCTACCCTTTGCCCATGCCCTTAGCATGCTCCGACATGTCAGCAGTTTTCTCACGGGGCAGAAAATTTTGCACTCAACGGGAAACTTATAGCAGTGGTGGGAATGCGGGATATTTCCTTCCAAATATGTAGGATACGAAATACTTTTCTTCAAACTATGTAGCAATGGAAACGCATGTTACAACGTTTGTATGTATGTATGTGTTTGTGTATATTTTTCTTCTCGGGAATCACAGAATCCAATTGGAAAATTTCCTGTCTAGAGACTGGAAATTTCCCTTCACGAACGGATAACACTGTCTATCAGTATAAATATCAAAACATTTTATTCCAGTTTCACTCGTGCAGGCGGAGAATGTAAATTAGCTGTGCGTATCTTTTCTCTTTGGGATAATTACATCCGAGCAAAAGTTTTTGAAAACTTCAGACGAGATATTTCGTGAACTCATTTGAAGTGACGAGGAAAGTGGCAAAGATAATGCATGGTTATTTTTGAAGTTAGGCCTATTACGTATTTTCGAAATGGATCAAAACCAATTTTTCATCACTAATAACAAACTTTTAATTAATTGGTAATCTAATAATAATACTATGTTATCCTTAAAAAACAATTAAAATATTGATGGGTCAAAAATATCCCTATCCTCGCCAAGAGCGATATTTCTAGTATCATCGCTGGGTGAGTATTAAAAAGGAAATCATAAATTCCTGCCAGTGACTGTGTTTCTGCGTCATGGAGTTTTATCTAATTTTACATTCCGTACTGAATTTTCGAAAGAATTATAAGTGTAGTATTGACTTTGAATTTGCGATTGAGGTTTCCTTTATTCAATATACAAACTGAGGTATTTAACGTTGCCCATTTTGAGTTCACAACATTGCTTGTAAGAAGGCTCCCTGACAGCGATGATTGTGTTCCATATGGTCTTGAATTAAGTGAACGTTAGAACGTTGGTTCATGTAACAGCGCATGTTTTGTATGGAATAGTTCAGGTTAAGCAGGTCGACTATGTTTGTTGAACGAGAGTTAGGTCAGATTGTTGGTGGAGATCGCCAGCAATGGGCTGCGCGGTAAAAGTATAACCGGTCAGTCCTGTATGACTGGATCTGTGCAGGACAAAATGCATACTCGTCTAAACACTGTCCGTTGACCGAAAAATATCGACCATGTGAAAATTTTTGTCTAAGCTCGAGTTTTCACTCACTTCCTACCTGACACCCTAACAAATGTAACGCGTCAAGATATTGCGAATGTTATCGCGTTACCGCAAATGTACTTGAGATGGCATAAACGACTTGACTGAGACGGAGGAAAACATTGTCTTGAAAACGTCAGACCTGTTTTGTGACTTCAAGAACCTATATGGCCGCGGTTGTTCCTTTGATAGAACGCTCACCTCTAGTACTCTGGGTATTCAATTCAATCCCTGCTCATGGCGTGTGGGCTTTGTGGTGTGCAAAAACTGTGTGTAAGGCTTTTCTCGGGCTTCTCTCTTTTCCTCCCATTTTCTTTATTCCTCCAATTCTCCCATCATAATTCATCCGGCCCGAGTCGTAGTTGCGTAAAAGCCTTAAGATATAAATTCATATTAAAACGAGTTGTTTCTGTATTATCAGAAAAACTGCCGTTATATCTAATTTTGAATATGTATTGAGTGTAAAAAGGATTAACAAATTTCGATGAAGGCATACCAATTTTCCAACATCTAAAAGAATAAAATCGGAAGTTTATTAATAAAGTTTATTAAAATTCATTTCTCTATGGTTGAAAATATTTTAGATTTCTGTCTTGTTCATAAGTTCCAAAAGCTCAATTTAATAGCAGCACAGAGCAATTTAGAATGTCATCTCATTAAATAATGTACTACGGCCTTGGTTGAGACCAAACGTAATTAATTATTGAAGTTTTTATATAATGTTAAAGCATGTTTTCATCAAATATTGCTACCAGAAGCAACTAGAAATTATACCAATTTTGCAATTTAGACGAAAACATTTTTTAAGAATTCCTTCCGGTTAAAGATTTGTTCTCATGCTATAACAAGAGTCATATATAATATACTAGATCACCTCATTGATTATAAATATGTTTCATTCTATATTGAAGATATCACTTTAGAAAATCAATCTGAGGAAGGATATAAGTATGATGTTACTAAGTGAGGTGTTCAAACGTTTCAAAGGTGCAGGTGTCAGAGTGTCGAGCAGCAAGTATCAACTCTTTAAACCTAATTTAGTGTTCGAGGCGTATCTCTTTAAAAAACGAGATTTCTTTTCTACCTCTCAGAGAAAGTCATGGGAAATAACTGTGAACCCATTGGCGGGAACTTCAAACGTGTCTGAGCCTGCATCACAAACATCAACATGCTCGGCTTTTAAGTTGATTATGAGTCGTTGTTGTGCATCTGAATAATCCTAAATTTAAAAACTGAGCAATGTGTCAACTTGAAATTTTTAGTAAAATTGAACACCCACAAAATGTTTGTATGTTTATCGATGCTTACGAAAAAACTGCATATCTCATTCCAGTGTGCTCGAGTTGCACAAAATATGTGTAAGATGTCATAACGTCGAAGGCGATGAACGACGACTTTCCAGTTCAAGAACAGAAGACAATGTTGACAAAGCAATTAATACGACATACTAAGTATCCGAATGATAGATGATGCAGTAGGCTCTGGGAAAGACTTTGCATGTAAGATCCTGCTTCAGTGCAATAAAATGATTCAAGTTTGTGCCAAGATGATCCCTAGGGTTCTCATACCAGAGCGAAAACAGCCCACAGGGAAACATTTCCGCTGATATTCAGCAGCAACTTGATACCCGCAAACGGATCACTTCGCTGGAATATTCTCCATCTTCGCTACACCTGGTATCCTGAAATGACTTATTTTTCCTAAAGCGAAATCTGTTGTTACAGGAGTACGCTTTGATACAGTTGATACATTAAACAAAAAATGGCTCATCTGTTAAATCAGCTTACAAAAACTTGTCTGTACCACGCCCTCAACCCCTGGAAAGCAAGACTGCATTGGTACATATGTGCGAATGAGAATAACATTAAAGGGTACAACCATTAAAATCGTGAGATATGTAAATACTTTCTTATTTACCTATTCCATGGCTTACTGAGCTCGCACGTTTATCGCCGCTGTGACAAACGTTCTCCATAAGATTACCTCCCGATCAAATTCAAGCCACTTTTTACCACAAACACCTACTTCTCGAAGATCCCTTTTAATAGTATCCTCCCCAATTTGCCTCGGTCATCCCAACGGCCTCTTTCTCTCCGGCTTACCAACCACGATGGGATATAACCTTCGATTTTCCCTAATCCGAAGTAGATGGCCTGCCCACTTTAGTCGTGGCGATTTCATTATTCTTACAACATCGGGTGAGTCGTAAAGTCCGGGAAGTTCTTCATTATGCAGTCTCCTCTATTCCGCGCCATCTCGTTCCGGTCGGCTTGTATATATTTCTCAAAACCTTATTTCCAAACACTAG
The DNA here is from genome assembly GCA_022664845.1 of Lepisma saccharinum. Classification (NCBI taxonomy): domain Eukaryota; kingdom Metazoa; phylum Arthropoda; class Insecta; order Zygentoma; family Lepismatidae; genus Lepisma; species Lepisma saccharinum. The sequence continues at coordinate 8,585 of JAGDQP010020888.1, read as the reverse complement.
TAATTTATGCTCATCTGCTAGGATCGTACTCCAACTTTCGCAATCGTAAAGTATTACCGGCAGAATAACCGTTCTGTATATTTTCAATTTCAACTTTAATCGCGAGGTTAGGAGTTTTTTAAACTGACTCCCGCAACATGCATTGCCAGACGTTTAAGCGGTTTTTATTTCTACAGTTGTTTCATTTTGCTTCTTGCATATGCTCTTAAATATTTAAATTTGTTTAGTTTCTATAAGTTCTCATTGTTATCCCATGTAACACAAACCGTTGGCCCAACGTGGATAGAGACGCGGGGAACCAACTGTCAACGGTTGTTTGGGCGAAGTTATTGCAAAATATTTTTCGTTAGTGTTTTTTATGAAACAAATAACTGAAAAAACTGATGGTGAAAAGTATACCATTCTCCGAAAGGGAGTAGGGCCGCTATGACGATTTTTCAATACGGCTGCCACGCGGTCCTAATATGTAATATGAGTGCCTCTTTTGACAAATTCTTTTCTTGAATCTGAAGTCCTCGTATCAGTAATCATCCATAAATGTTACAATGGGTTGATAAGTGTTTTCTGGGTTGGTACTAATATTTGCACTGAAAATATCGCGATATATTGTTCATAATTAATCAAATTAATCTTAGCTAAGCTTGACTACTTCTAAATTGTTGTTCATTTTTTTATTTATGCGTATTATTTCCTATTTTAGAGTAAATTAAAGATATCCTTGATACTTTAGCATACAGAATTCACCAGTTGATCGCCGCAGTAACAAATATCAACCATTGAGTTCTACCCTGGAAAAGTTCAAGTCAGTTTTCATCATGAAGATCTGCCTCCTGAAGGTATCTTCTAATATTGACACAAAGACGCATCAGACTTTCCAACGGTGTCTTCTTCTCCGGCTTACCAACCACAGTAGAATATAATATCAGTTTTTCTCCCATCAGTGCTATATGGCGTATCCATGTTAGCCGTCGTGATTTTATTATTCTTATAATGTAGGGTGAATATTAAATTTACATTATCCGCGTACACGAATGGCTGCTTTAATTCATTCGATGTTAGTATTGTTTTGTCCTCTTACTTTTAGAATCTCCTATTCTAATGCAAAGTTAATGAATACTGGTAACTAGAAATTACTCTGTTTCGATGTGCTATGAATCTGACATGTTATTACCTATCCGCAGTCTGTTCAAGGGGTCGCTGAGACACACCCTTCCTAGTTGAAAAAGTTTTTTTGTAATTCCAAATTGTAGCAGAATATACTATAATTATTTTATTTTGTTAGAATAATATGTTTTCTTAAAATTTATGAACATCTGCTCCCATTACATTCCCAGTTATTTTCTAATATTTGCCTGGTTCAACAAAGTCTGGTCCAACGTAGATCTATTTCTTCTACATCCACATTGGCGATCTCCAATTATATCATCTACGTATACATTTAGGCGTGTTAGCAGGATATTAACAACACTTGTAAGTAAAAAGATTCTGCGGTTATTATTACTCTCAATTTATCATCCTTTTTACAAACCTGAACTACAACTTTTATCAATTTAATCTAGACGCTTTGCCAGTACCCCTCCTTTCGCTTTAACTACTCGTAATTTGGCTGCGATGTTGTCAAGTCAATGTGATTTGAAAATGTTCAAATTCTTTATTGATACGAGTATTTATAACTTCATCTCGGGTATGCACAGTTCAGTGGTACTGATTTTGAATTATGTGTTTGTTCACCTGTGTGTACATTAAGAAGCTTGTCGAAATATATTTTCGACATTCAAGAATTTTATTCGAATCTCTTTGAAGATCTCCACGTTCATTTCTATTAATCCTAAGCCTTGGTTGGTAACTTTCTCTTAACGTGTTAACACTTTATATAGATCTCTAACATCACTTCTCTTACCATTTTCCTCTATATCTACAATTTTCGATACTTTCGCAGTTTGCTTTTAACCCCGCATATACGTTTCGCGTTACTGTAGTCGTTTGCAATTTTTAGTTTTTTTTCTAGCTTAGCCATTTTACCTTGCCTGTTTTCGTTCCTCGCGATGCTTAATGCATCCTTCGACAAACCAAGGTTTTTTTCTATTTCGTTTCTTATCACCTACATGTTTTTTTTATTTTGCTACGCCCTTCGCTGCACCACGAATTGCCTCCAATATTTTATCACATCAATGTCATTAATATTATTAATGTAATCTTTGTTATCAGTAGAATCTGCTAAGATTTTGCACATATTTGGGATTTCGAGTTGGTAATCAGCTTTTAGGCTCGGGCTGTCTAATAAATTTACCTCATACTAAATTTGTTTTAAAGCAGCGATTTCCTTGTTTCCAATGCACTACTATTCCTTCACATTTGAGATCATTAAATAATGTTCGTCACTTTCCGTGCCTCTGTAAGTCCTAACCTCATATATATTTGTGTGACTTCATCTGTCTACTACACGTGATCGATCAGGTTGTGTGTCTTGCGATCCAGAGATATTCAAGTGTATTTGTGAATATATTTATTTTACAAATACATGCTGTTTACTATTAGATGTTTCGTTATCACATTGCCGCCATTATTGTTATTTTTGTATTAACACTTGATTTGCCATTAGTGGGTCCAAACATTTTCTTCCCTGCCTACTTTGTGATGAATTCGAACAGCGCAATTTTCGTGTTATACTTCGGTAATACGTCAAACAGCCTGTCTGACTCATCGTATCTTTCTCGACAGCATCAGATTCATCTGTTGGAGCACGGACATCGGTTGGAGCCTTTAATACAGATCGTGTTGCAATATCGAGTATTTATCGTAATGTAGGATAACATCCTTTCGTTCACGAACTCTATACTCTGTATCTCCGGAGAAATACTGTTCTTAATTAGTAATTCAGTTCCAAAATAATACGATGGACTTGCTCCGTAGTAATATATATATATATTTCCTGCCGAATGCTATCTTGACCTCACCGGATTTCTTGTATCGCTGAAATGTCCATCCTGTACTTCTCCGTCTCGAGTAATATCCTCTAAAAAGTACCCACTTGTTATAATTTCCGTACGTCCAACGTTCCTATTTTAACCTCTTTCATAATCCTGTGCTTGGAATTCCTTGAAGTAGTTCTCGTCTTTAGATTCGAATAAGAAACTAGTTTATCTTTGGAATATTTGAATACAGAATAACCCATAGAACTATATTTACTGTTTCTTGATATCGTTTAGTGGTCTAGAGTTGTCATCTCTACGACCTCGCAGTAAATATAATAAATGACGTTCTCTATCTCTGAGGCTTTTGATGTCATTTATCCTCAGGGTGGCAATGATAAACCTGTTTCCCTTCACCACGTTTTTTAAAAATCTGAATCCTTTGGCCTTTGCAGATCCCTCTAGTAACTACAAGGCAAAGTACTGGTTATGATCCGCGCATGAATATTTCTATTACCCACGATATCAAGTCTACATTCCCTCATCATTAGTAGCTACGCCTGGTGGATGAGCAGAAAGATCCATAAAGATTATGAATTAATTACTTTTGATTTTTTTCTTTTCTTCTAAAAAGTACGCAAATATAATTTTCACTTTACTGTATCACTCATCACCCACGTCAACATCATATAGCTAATGCCTCTATAGTCTGTCATTTGAACACACATTGGAGGGTGTAACCACTTTTGACAAATTCCAATAAATAACTGGGCTTCAGTGTTTGGCTTCAGGGAAGTCAAGACTTCCGTGACAAAATTTCCATCATCAAATACTTACCGGAAGTATGGCTTATTGAACTCTTACGGGTGTTCGAGATTTTTAAATTTACTTAATAGGAAGTAGGAGTTTTTTTCGAAACTATAAAAGTAAATAAAATACGAAGGTTTGACAGAATGTGACCGATATAGATATATACAATAAACCTTTATTAAAAATTATGGTCAAGATGAAAGAATCCAATACACGATCTCATTCCTTCCGCGCGGATGCTATATTAAAAATCCAAAATATCGTTCCTCGTGCATTATTTTTCGCCTTAAATAGATCAATTTACTGTTGAAAATAATAAACGAGTAGTAAAATATGATCATGTGTGATATCAAAGAAGATGGATGTCAAAACATCAGTTTTCTGTGTGCGCGTAGCGGCCATATTGAAAATCGTCATAACGGCCCTAAGCCCGTTCAGAGTCAGGTAGACTTTTCACCATTGTTTTTTTCAGCCAATTTTACATAAGAAACTATTAACATAAGTTATACTGCAATTACTTCTAGGTTCAACCACAATTTGCCTTGGCTATATTGGCAGTTTTTTTTTCTGAGGAAGCATTTCCCTCAAGAAATCATGTTTTTTCTTAGGAACAAATCGGGCCAAGGTATGAATAATGTTGGCAAGTTAATGATTGTCGAAAACATTGGGCCAATAGTAGGTCAACAAAACTTGCCAACCATGACCCAACATCTAACCAACTATGTGCCCATAACACAGGGTATTTGAAAACACAGGTATTTGAAGGGTGCAGTACTTACAACGAAGCTAGGGGTAAATCCTTTGAACAGCCAAATACAGCACAATACGGCATTGTCTTGTCGAAATATACCCAATTAATTTTGTTCTAAAAACCAATAGTCTGACTCTTAGTTAATGTATTAACATAATTTACATTGCCAATATAGTCGCTACAAACATATACAAGCAATAACGTTTTGAAGTGATTAGAGATTACAAGGTCAAAATGTGTACTCGCTTTCTCTCTCACACACACATACATCCCCCCCACACACACACTAAAACAAGAATTCAACTTATATTTCACAAAAGCACGCCAATTTCATCTGCTTTCTCCAGATCTAAATGACTATAGAGCAATAAAAAATTGCAACTATAGCAATATATCTACTTTAATTGCACTGACCATGTACGTTACTGCGTGTAAACTTCCAACATAAGTTCTTGAAAAAATAAATCACATAATTTGAATTCTTCTGAAACTATCTTCCTTCGTATACGGTAATCCCGATTTAATAAAAAGGAAAGGAAATGATTTCTTAAAGGAAATGCAGTTAAAAATACTTTTCACATAACACTTGTTTACTAAATAGGCAATAGTGATAGCGGTGGAATGCAATGTCCACCATACCACCTGTAACCCGCAAGCTACATCATCATAGCTGTCCCGCCTACCTCCCCATGCGCAACGGCTCAACCTTTAAGTCTTCCTCTCTGCCGCCAAGGAGCCAACTAATAACGGATTTCAAGTAGTCACATGATTAAACAATAGAAAAGCGAAACGCGTAAAAAATATGAAAAAAATGTTTCGCCCAAATCAGTATCCAGGGTGGTAAACAAAAACCTTACGGTTGAAAACTAACAATAAGTACCGTTGGCTTAAGTGTGGATTCAGGTCGGCAAAACAGCTAACTTACGGTTGAGATACTAACTATAAACGTGGCTGGGAAGACACGAAAAATTGCTTGGTAAAATAACATTGAAAATTCAACAGTAAATATTGTTGAGATAACTGCGGAAATTGGTTGGCATCCCAACGATAAACGCTATTAAAAATTGCATTGGTTTTAAATTGGCAACTCAACTCAGGATTTCTCAACGATCACCCACATTTTCTACTGTTGGGCCAACGGTTTGTGCTACATGGCATGTATCTATTTCCTTCATTCTCAGTGTTTCGGCTTGTTATTACGTATTTTGTTTTCTTTACGTTTACTTCTAGACCTCTCTCATCGCAAGCTTCTACTAGGACATCGATCGGTGTTACTTTGTACTGCATCTATATCATCCGCGTATACAAACAGTTGATTCAAATCGTTCAATGTTAGTCCCTTTTTGTTCTGTAAATACAGGTAAGTTATTGTATCAGTCTCGTATTTAATATATATGCCTGGTATATCGGTTTTTAAGAGTTAATAACCAAATCTGGTTAATTATCTGGTTAAACGTTAATACTTTAAAAGACAGGGTACTAGCAATTTTAGATTTACGCATTCCTAAAATATAAAGTGTCTACAAAAATTTTAGGAATACGGAACTATTACACATTACCCCGAAAATGTTGTAGTTGAGGGTTGACAAAACGAAAACATTCCCGGCTGGCTGACATGCCTGTTGTAAAGGCTATTTCCGACCTCTTTATAACATGTTTTTTCCTTACATGACGTTTTACTGCCATGAGTGGATTTGAGACTACTGCAACCTCAGGTTTCCAGAATAAGGGTTTCGTATTATATTATATTTTTACATAGAAACACTTCCCCTTAAACTCAAGATATTTAGGATCGTAAACAGATTCCAGTCCTATACAGTATCCGTCAGGCTTGTCGGATTGGAATATTGCCTCTCTCGCTGTTATGTAAGTGTTATAATGATGAATTAATGGGGAACAATAACTACCGAACTTCCGGAAAAACAAGCAAATTATGTAGATTTTAGGATACATAGTGTTCTATAAAAATGTAATAGTAATTTAGAGATAATGCCATTTTGAATTTTGTATAAAGACATATTTTATATGTACGAGG
>JAGDQP010020887.1:0-32555 GCA_022664845.1 Lepisma saccharinum | reverse complement strand
ACATGCAGTAATCTAGGTGTACCTTACACTTAGTACTATATAATTCAAGTAACTAAGGTGTGAACTACCGATGTTTAACCAAAGAACCACCAGTGTAGCATGAAAGAAGACTTTGGACTTTGACTGCATCACATGGTGCCTTTGGTTATTTTCCGTGGCTGTAATCTGTATTGACCCTACTGTATGTCATGTAAAGCAGAATGAAACATCATATCTGTAATATAAAGGCCGAACGAGCTTAATTATATTTTAAGGGAGGGGACGAAACTGTAGAGTTTTTTTTTTACTGGGGCCCACCTTTTCACCCCTGCCTCTCTGCGTTCTTTGCACAGGTTAGGTCGTGCACTTGCAAGGGCGTGCAGCGCGCACTACTTAGTGCTTCCCAGCCTGGGGCAGGCTTGTCCCTGGAGATTGTTGGATTGCCGGAGTTCCGACATTCCAACGATCTCCTATGTTCCGTCTGTCTGAGACAGGTGGTGTTGCGGGACGGTCTTTGTGACCCGGCGTCCGGAATGTTCTCCGGGTCTTTGTTCCTAAGTTTGGAACTTTTACTGGGAGGGAAGTCCCTATCCACATATATGCTTTATTTCATACGAATTACATATATTACATAGAAGACAAACACAAGACAACACAGGACAAAACAAACGTTAAACTGGAGTTTAGCAGTTTGTACTTAAGAGAGCTCGTTACACCCGCCTCCCTTGATTTAAAATATAGATTTTCAAATAATTACAAAAAATATATTAGCACTATTAAAATTTTACACCACAGCTTGAAAGAATAACGGTCATGGAATGCCGAAAAGGTGATCATTGAAGGGATTTCCCACCGTTAAAATTAACAATATGTGCTACAAGAGTATATAATCATTTATAATATTATAAACGTTAACTTTCATACACTTGCAAAAGCACATTATGGATTGTCCTCAGATAGATCAATGAGATTAAAACATTATTTGACATTTTTTTTTCTTCACAGGAGGGTGGTTTGTAACGCGCGGCAGTTTTTCTTCCTGATTTTCACTTGTTTCCTTATCTCCAGTTATTAGACAACCTGGCGGTCGGTGGAGCAAGTTTGGTTGCATACCAACAGGCGTTAACCGCTGGTAAGCTCTCATATCAGTAGTGTTCTAAAGCGCCAAGTCCTTCAACGCGTATAAAGTCCTCTCCATTTATCCCAATATCGAGCATTCCTCTTTTGTCTTCGGGTAAGATTTAGCTTTCTTAATACTAGTTCTTTCTCTTGTCACTTCAACCATACATCCATGTGTAAAACAATGTCCTAATCAGCCTGTTTTCCTTCTTCGTTGTCTCAGTTATTGTGTGTTTTTCACCTACTCTCTTCAGTTCTTCCTTATTAGTATCTTCCGTGTCCACCAGATCGTTTCCGTTCTTCTTCATGTCTACATTTCGAATGCTGTACACCATACTAACACAAAATATTTAATTAACCCTTTCCTCAACCTTTTCTTCATCGGTTCTCAGAAAAGATCATTGTTTTTTTAGTGAATGCCTCGTTTCCTATTACAAATCTCGCAATTATTTCTTTATCATGCTTCATATCTTAACTCATAATGCTCATACATACTTACAATAAGACTTTTCAATCTGATTTCATTCTCATTCAGTGACAGGGGCGAAAAGAGATTTACAACATCCATGATTTTGGTGCGTTTGTATTTCAAAATAAGAATTCATGTTTGTAATCTTTTGTTGCTACAGTATTTTGTTTCTCACTTAATATGGTTAATATTTTCTTATTCTCGTCAGTTGTATAGTTTTTTTTCTAGAAAATCATCTTACCTCATTCCATTGTATCAGGAACACATGATATTAATGTAACGATTTTACAACTTTTATATCTTTAATTTGATTAGTTTCCATCAGGCACGTACCCAGATTTTTTTTGGGGTGGGGGGTCCGAAGTCTGTCTGGGTGTGAAATCTAGGTAAAATGCAAACAATTTTGGTAAAAATTATTCTAATTTCACAAAACAAAATTTGAATTGGTGGGAGAAGAGAGATCCGGACCCCCAGGACATCCCCCTGACTTCCATGTTAACAAGATTCAATAAAGACATATTAGTAAATCGCGTGAGTACGGATACACTAATGGGAAAACAGAATTCTTATGATAATAGAGATTTTTAGATATTAAAAAAATAATAATAATAATTTGATTTTCAATTTTTGTGCTTCATTTTGGATTTGCATTAGCCTATATCTTAGTTTACTAATTGGTATATCGGTGCTAGACAAGATGATGTTCGATTTATATTGGAATCTTTTTAACACACTACCACAGTGATAGTCAATCGAAGTCCCGCGGAACTCTGGCGTGCCGCAATATAATTTTATACAGATTTTTAAAAAATATATATTTTGTAATTGAAAATTAGCTAAAAAAAGAAACATAAGTACAATTAGAAATATTGCGTGCATTATCCTCTTTTCTTTAAAAAAATCTGTTTCAAGACATCCCTGCATCTTGTGACCTTCTCTTCTTTCTTGTTTGAAATAATTTTTGTTATAAAGAATCTATTTTTCTCTGACACATAGAGTCAGTCAGTAATTACTAAACTTGTGACTTATTGCTGAACTATTTCTTCTGTTCTTCTGTTCGTATTGTTTATATTCTTTTCGTGCATTTTTTTAAATGGTTTGATGATCCTTTGACTTTTGCTCAGAAAATCTTCTTCTACTTTCAAATATCCTACTTATCGATTGCTTTCCAGTGGCTTATTCTGAATTTACAGTTTGGACTACCCACTACACAAAGTAATAAAAGATTTACAAAGAGGGTACGGCGGTCACACATAGTATTGATGATGATAATATACGTTCAGGCCTCCCTTTCATGTAAACTAATATTATTTGTGCAGATCAAATTATTTGTTTACACGTTTAGGCTGCTGTGGTAGTCTAGATAGCCCATAGGATACGCTCCTGTTGCTTTCTTATTCGTTGTTTCTTATTTCATCGCTGAAGGAACTCGAAAACAGGAAACAATATATCAGGAAGTAATGTGCAGAGTTTTTCTCACAATATAGGCCCTATAAATATAGTTGAATTAGGCCTGTCTTTTTTAGATTTGGCACGGGGCCGCGGTGGCTAAATGGCAGAGCGCTCACCTCTGGTGCTAGGGGGTTGTCGGTTCGATTCCTGCTCATGCCATATAGACTTTGTGGTGGACAAACATCGTGTGCGTGGGTTTTCTCGGGGTACTCCCACTTTCTTCATTCCACCAATTCGTTTCATCATCATTCATTCAGCGTCAGCCAAAGTTGCCTAAAAGCCTTAAAAATTGAATTAAATTCAAATTTAGATTTGTCACTTACAGTCCTAGTGATACGCAAAAGACATACTAATGTGGATCTGATTTTGCAGTCTGACCATATAGTTGCTGATATTAACTCACAAAATATATATATAAAAAAAAAAGCTTGACAAAACAAATTGTGAGGTAAGAACTGACGTTGTTATAGACGACTTAAACGCAGTTAGCCACAGAATGGCACTGATAATATGATTATGTGTTATTTTCCCAGGTGTACTAGTGTTGGAGCCAATCCCGAACAGAACCAAACATGTCTGAACGTCCATATCACGTAATAGAACATCCATTTTATGTGTATCATGGACATACTGGACGTACAGAAAATGGATGCCGCGACAGAGGATTTCGTGGACGTTCAATGGATGTATATAACATGTCTAAAAAGTGGATATCCAGAAGACGGACATTGTGGACGTCTACTAAATGTTCAGCAAATGGATGTTCATGGGAAGAAAATTGTTGACGCCACGTCCATCAAATGGTTGTCCTGAAGACGGACATTGTGGATGTCTCGAAGACAAACATTGTGGATGTCCACCAAATAGATGTCCCGAAGACAAACATTGTGGATGTCCAATGACCGTACAGAAAATGGACGTCCATGTGTTGGACATTGTGGACGTCCAATAGATGTCCATACAAGGGAGGTTCATGTGTAGGACAGTGTGGACGTCCAGTGGATGTCTATGTGAAGGACATTGCGGACGAATATTTAAGCGGGGCTGGAGGAGCCGGATGATGAATAGAATTAAAATTACAATGTGGTTTGTAACCTGGATAGTCAATGAGATACAGAATATGCGTGTCTCATTGTCTTCTCAGTTAAAGAAGTCAGTGTATAGGACATTTTTTGGATCAAGGACTTATAATAACTCTACCAAGGACAGCATAGAAAGCTCTAAAACAAAGGATAACATTTTAGGTTGTATTCCGTGTGGTCACACGTGTGGCCATCCTCAAATTGATTGTACCACTGTTTTGTGTACTCCCCATGGAACCATCACCAAAACTTTGTTGAATCTTGCACAATGTTTCTGCTTCAAAATCTCCAAGTTTCTGGCAAAACGTGATGCAGTAATCACTGTTACATACGTTGGTCTGTCACTGAACTGCGACAACCACATGACAATAAACACTCGCTACCTAACGGATGTTAAAGCAAGCGAGGATAAGTGACCCAAGAGACATGTGCATGAAGGATGCCCTCACCACTGTGTGCAGTGTTGCCAGCCATCGTTCACTACTTCTCCCAGAAATAGATAAGGTCCGATACTTTTCAGACAGATCTTATTTCAACTCAGGAAGTACTAACTTAAAAATTACGGAGGGACGTTCGAAAGGTCTTGACGAAACTTTCTCAACCACAAATAATCCAAATTGAACACTGTGTGCTGAAGCCAAGCGATGTGCACGGTCCCCCGACTGGGCACCTCCTCACTTATTTTTCCGCTGCTACCAATGAACCGTCCCTTGTAAGTAAGTGATTTCCAACTAACTTCCCTAATAGCATTAGACACTTACAATAGGCTTGCAACGAGTTCGACTTATCAAGTACACAAGTTTACAAACAGCTTGTCATGACACTTAACAAGCCTCTTTAAACTCGAAACAAACTTAAAACGAAGGAGTTAGTTGACAATTTACAAACTTGCAACAAGTCCGTTCCGGTGCACTTACTGCAAGGATACAAGCGTGGAATGTCACGGTTGTTACGTTTGAAGTAACTTTGCATCAAGTTAACATGTATCATCTTTGCACTTCAAGTTTGCAGCACATTTACTTCAAGTACAAAAAGGCAACTTTGAAATAACAAGCTAGAATCAGGTCACGTGAATACTTGATGCAAACGTCTATACTATTAGGGTTATAAACAGGCGATTATAATAACACTATGATTTCGATATTAGGAAGAGAAAATGATCGTTAATCCAACGCTTTGATAGCTAGTACTTAATCCCATAGGATACAAAATGGATCTGAGAACTGACATACATAATAGTACAAAATATTATACACCGTAGAAAAGAATAGGAACGTTGTTCGATAAGTATTTTCAGTAATCTTGATGTGACTTAAAAATGTCTCGTAAAATCACCGAGAGATTACTTTTGCATGGTTTGCAGTTCCAGTGTGATTTTCGCACATGCGCAGAAAGAGAAAACATTCTCTTATCGTAGCCAAACACATAATTCTAATCTAGTGTTTGCTACCACCATCTTGATTACTTATTTTTTTTAGCAGAAATGAGAAAAATACTCTCAGTTAATGAGGATTGTGATAACTATTAATTGAGAAATAGAGAAAGTAATTAAAACATGGCTTAATTCGTGGAAGTAACTTTATTTATGTTTACAAGGCGACGTATTTCTGACTCTCTATACTGCTTTAATGTAGTGTTTAGTTCACTGGCACTTTAGTCCTGTCAGTAAGATGCTGGACTCCTAACTAAATAACCCGTGTTCAAGTCTCGCTTCAGGTTTGTAATTTTCTCTGTTGCTCCCAAAGGTGTTCTGAAAACTGTATTATGAGTTGTAATAGCAGAGATCTTATCTCTGGTAATAGTAAGGTAAGTTATTGAAAAATTCTAGCCTTCTTTGGTTGCCTAGCTTTTCCCAGGAATGTTTCGGAAAATGTTTAACAGTGTTTTGACCATCACTTGAACTTGGGTTGTCCAATTCGTAGTCTGATTTTCAATTATTTTTATATGAAATCAAGACGAATTCTTTCCATACCCTAATCATGTCTGCAAGAAAGATCACACTACAAAGGCTTAAGAAAATGAATTTTTCGGCAAAAGTTCTAAACTCTGATTAGAAGATGGCTAGAGAAGGACAGATGAGACATCAAAAAATTATCGATAATTTTTTGGAGAGTGACAAAAAAGGGATTTTCTCCCCTTTTCTCACTTCAGTTAGGGATTCTTCCTTTTGATGAATGGACACAATGATGAAAGGTGACAGCAAACTAAAGCCTATTTACGATCCCACTCTCCGACACCCTACACCCCCCTCCCCTTCACATATGAAGAAAGAAAATGACGCTGAAAAAGTGAGAAGGTTGGAATCCGTGTTGCTGTCTTTCTGATTTCTTCTTTCTCCCTTCTTTTCCCATCAACATCGTTTTCTGCTCTGTTCTTCTTTCTTACCCCCTCTTCTTTAACAAGTTCCATCCGTTTCTCTTTCGTCACCAACCTGTACTTTGCTGTCTCCGCGACTGCAAATACATTGCTGACAATTTGAAAGGTTGTTGATTGCTTTAGTGCGGTTAAGCTCCTCTTCTGTACCGTTGCATCCACAACGCTGTAACCAAAAGACATATTCAGTTCGCAACATCATCAATCAGAGTCGTCGGTCTCGTTTTTTTTCTTTCTAGTTTTTCTTATTATGGTTTTTCGTTTATGGAAGAAACAAAGAAAATGATATAATGGCAAACAAGTAAAGTCTTGAAAAATGGTTCATATGTACTAAGTATTGCTCAAATTCAAAACTAAAGTTTGGATATTGCAATTCAAAAATTTTGGCTTCTGAATCGAATGGAAAGCTTTCGAGAGTCCGAAATATGGAAGTCTACGAGTATCGGATATTTTTTTTTTTCAGAATTAAGTTGCTATCAACTGGCCCCCACCCAACTGTTAATTCCATTACAATGCAATGTGTCACGAACTACCCTCCTCTAAAATGCACCCTTCAATCACAAACTGTACTCAAATTCAGACTTTGTGTACAATGTCGATTGTGATTTGTTATGCTGACATAAATTTATATTGTTATTTCGCTAGATATTCTGTCATTTGAGACGATGCTGCGTCAACTTTGAGGGCCGCTAGCTCTAAAATTATGCAGTCTTTGACATCTCTTCAAAGGAGCTTTAAATGACACAACTTCTTTGAACCGTTTTCTTCAAACTTCAATATAATTTCTGTCTTGCATTAATATTTGATTATAAATTGTGAAAATTCCCGTGTTCTAACATTTTATGAAGAAGCTTATTTAAATTTTCTTCTGTATAAAGTTTTTCTATTCCAATACCAAGTTTGTTGATTTGGTTTGCACCTACAGTTTCTACCAAGTTCTGACAAGTTTTCTTATTATCTATACCAAGTTTGTTTAGTTAACACCTAAAGTTTCTACCAAACGGCCGTGGGTAGAGCGTTGTCTTAGCACTCGGGAGGCTCTGGGATCGATCCCAGCGGTCGACCATCCTCACTGAGGGTTTTCCCAGGGTTTCCCCTCAGTCACAACAGGCCAATGCTGGGATTGTACCTACAAAATATACCCTGGCCTTCACAATCTTCTCCGCACTCTATCCCGGTCTGAATCTCAGATGCCTAAAGACCTTAAAATAAATTCAAACCCACAGTTTCTACCAAGTTTTGAAAAGTTTTCTTTTGCATAAAGTTTTTCTATTATCTATACCAAGTTTGTTCCGTTTGTTTACACCTAAAGTTTCTAACATGCTTTGACAAGTTTTGTTTTGTATAAAGTTTTTCTATTATTTATACCAAGTTTGTTGGTTTGGTTTACATTTACAGTTTCCACAAAGTTTTGTTAAATATTTACTTTTTCATGTAGTCCAAAATGAATGCACAGGAGAAAGAATGGTGTGTTAAACGGTTTATTGAGCGCAAAGCAGACACATAAACTCAGCGAAGGATTAAAACTACTTACAGCACGATACTACCATCAAAATCAAACACATTAGCTTTGTACACGAGGTTTAAGGAAATTGGAAATATGGAGCATATGAAAGGAATAGGACCTCGAACGTTTGAAATTCTTGTTCTTGAAGAAGGAGTTCTGGTGTAATTAGGGTAATTCTAAGCCTTCATTAGATTTGAGTGCATGATCTAGATTTAATAACAAAAACATGCTTTCTCCTGTATATTCATTTTGCTTTAGCTGATGTAAAAAAAAACTTGTCAAAACCTTGGATAGACTATAAGTGTAAACCAATCAAACAAACTTGGTATAACCACAAAGTAAATATGTATACAGGGAGAGCATAGGGCAATTTACCCGCAATGCGTTCTGAAGAGTTACTAAACGTATGTTCAAACAGTTATGTACTCCGCCGTGCAGATGTCACTACTGCGCCCATTATGTAGCAGCACCTAAAGTTCAGGAAGCAGTGGTGACATCTACACGACGGAGTACATAACTATTTGAACATGTAGTTTTCAGAAGACATTGCGCGTAAATTGCCCTATCCTCTCTCTGTAAATGTATTTACTTTGTGGTATAGCTAATAGAAAAACTTTATAGAGAAGAAAACTTGTCAAGTATATATAACACGCTAAAATTACTATGACCATTAATTATTTGTAAACATTTATTTTTAAAATGTGTATAAATTCTGAAAGAAAAATGTTACGTGAGTTGATAATAGAGTACATTTTATAACTCGAATAACAAAATGAAATTGTATGAGTTTTACATTCTCAGTATATCAAACTTACTTACTTTGACGAGTTTTTTTTTTTTTTGCTGTCGTTTTTGAAAAGCACTTTTGAATGATCATCGAAAACTACTTTTTTTTTGGATACTCGAGGGACACGACTGTCGACGCTAATAATTGCAGAAAGTAATTAACGTTCCACACGCTGCTGGTGTCCTTTCATCATTCCGGAGTTGAAGTGTACACATACTCAGAGGGAGACGGTTAAACAAATAGGGAAAAGAGAGGAGAGGGGGAGAGAGATGATGATGATCCAGGAGAAAAATCAGTTACGACCATTTTCCATTTCTCTTGTTGACACACCCACACCCACACTTATACACACATATATATGGAGGATTAAAGTAACAGAGAACTCCTATTTCCTCCATTTTCCTTTTTCGTTTATTGCTTTTTTTAAAATTCTTCTTCTGTGCTGTGCTGAATCTCTAAGGTCCAAATTTATACTAACTTTAACCCTTGATTGCATGCGTGGATATTACAACTTACACGAATGCACGGAACGGGGCATTTTACCCAGGTCTTATTCGAGCTTCATTTTGTGTGTTACATATATATTATTTTGAATTTGACTTAAGAGGCGCTAAGAAACAAAATATATAAAGGTCCTTTCACATATGTATACAGGATGTAAAGGAAATATGGTTACAAACTTTTGAGGGTGAATTCTGACCTTGAAACAAGAGAAAACGTCATACAAATATAAGTAGAATTCCGCTCCGTTTTCAAGATACAGGTTTTGGAACTTGGGGGCCCCAAATCAACTCCTTGCCGTGGTAAATACAATGAATATTTCACCAACAACCTTAAATGAGGCACTAAAATAAAATTTAGTTATTTTTTAAAATGATTTGTAACTATATAGTAGATATTAGGAGTTAAGAATCGATTGTGCAATCGAGTGTACAGTGTTGCCAACCTGGAATATCGTTGATTTTTTTTAAAAAAATGATACTGTGTCAGTTTGTCGTATGTCTGGTATTTTCTAGTGATGGTAAACAACATATGTGAAGGACAGAACTCAGTGTTGCAAATTATGAATGTTATACCAGATTAAGGAAGAAAATGACAACGTTTCCTCAAAAGAAGGGACAGACTTTCACAGTTTGTATGTAACACTGTGTTCTGTGCTCCTCATATGATGCTTACCTTCACTAGAGGATACTACACATCCAATGAACTGACCTAGTGCTGTTTGAAAAATTAATAGGTTAGCAACACTGACTACCCGATGGCATATCTTAACTCCTATTGTCCACTGTATCCACACCAGTCAGTTTCCGAATATTAGTCAATCATTTTAAGTTTATGGCGAGATATTCATTGTGTTTACTATTGCAAGGAGTCGATTTTGGGGTTTCAAGTTGCAAACCCTCTTATCTTGAAAACGGAATAGCATTCGATCGATGTTCACATGAACTTTATTTTTTATGTCAGGATTCATCTCCAAAAGTTTATAACCATGTTTTCTTTACGCCCTGTATGTGGGTACTGAAGCACAGCGAAGTGAACCAAGCTGTAAATTTTTATTTTTATTCTGGTATCTGAGATGCTATTGGTGGATCAGCATTCCACACTATTCAAGTCTTTCATATAGGGTTATCTGACAACTTGACGCGTTGTCGTATATTTTTGTAACATGTTGACGTTCTCTGTATTGATTTACTTACACGTCGTCTGAAATAAATTCATTGTAAAGACTCAGAGAGAAAAAAAAAAACGAAGATCAATGTCCGTATCGTCATAAGAGAAAATAAGTTTGGTAGGAACAACCTCCTCACTGTCTTCGTGAAATAACAAATCTGATTTTTCATCTTCACCTAACGACGTGGATATAATAAAAAGCACACAAAACTTAGGAAAGATCTAAATATAATCTCAAAATAAAAAAAAAAATTCTCGTAGTCCAACACAGCACGAAGAAGGAACAGGAAAAAAAATACCGAACAGCAATAAGAATATTGAAAGGCACTAAATCTGAAGCAGTGAGAACAGGTAAGAATAACAAAAGACAGCGTTACGAAACTCCTACAGTGTGGCCAGCTAAGAATAATGCAATACACTAAATATAATACGCAAAAGAATCCGAAATCTATACATATAAAGCTTAAAGACTGTTTGTTTAAGCCCTTAGCGGATTGGAACAAAATTTTGCACACACATTCTATAGGACCTATAAGGATTAATTATAACATTAAAGGGTTGCCATCGCACTTCCAAGTGGGTAAAAACATAAAAAACAGTAATTCTATTATTTATAGCAATAAAATAAACAAATTATTATCATTTTACTAATAAAACTCTTTTAGGATATTCATTGTATGCTATTTATTTTGAACCCGAGGATCGTTTCGTAAGCCTTCCTGCTCACATCGTCAGATACATTACCTTGAAGATTCATTGACATAATGAACACATTATTTTTTTATTTCGTTCTAATTAAAACTTACACTTAGGTTTTGAAAACATTGCAATGGGCGTTATTACCCAACTGGGTGGGAAGTAAGGCCCAATATAAATATAGTAAACCTAATGTAATCAAACTATAATGAAGATCATAATACTTCCTAAAATACGTTCATTAACATTCGTAAAACACTACAATAGTTGAATACAATTAATATTTCACAAAGATCCTATTATAATAATGAGCAGTTTGTTTATGAGATTGTGTTCTGAATAAAATACGTGTGAGTTCTCTCTACTTATTCAATAAATATGATGAATATCTTGTTGCCAATTTTTCTCTTCCTACATACTTGAGACAAATCTACTATCACTATTTGCAACTGCTAATATCACTACGTATAACATGTAGCGTTATGCCAAATACATATGGTTTCTGTGGGCCTAATACCAGCTTCGACCTTCTCACTTTAAGTTAATAGTAAAAATGGTTCAATGAAGTATTACATCACAAGAATTAATTGTTGCCTTTGCTCTTTAATAAACAAAAGACGCGTTTGTAAAGTTATGTCAAACAACAAAATTAGCACTTAGCTACAAAACACTTCTTATAAAAAGCTAACAAAAAATCGCAAGTCACAGACCAGACAGTTTCATATCTCAACCCACGATAAACCTATCGGCGCCAAAATTTTCCTGTCGTTGAGACTGCATGATTCAAGGTCAACAGTGTGGCCAAGTTCCAAAATCCTACTCAGGAATTGTATGTTTTTGAAAGTGGATCTTATTTTTTATTCTGGGTCTTATTTGCCTCAAGTATCTTACTAATAGTAGTTATAAGAGTAGTAGTATTATTCTGGGATGGTACATTCAACTTAGGCCCTGACCGAAACCTTTCCGCATCCTTTCGCCTTCCCTATCCCGGTCCTAGATTTAGATGCCTAAAGGCTATAAATAAAAGTTCAAAATAGTACTAGTACAACCATTAGTATTGCCAACATATGTTATTGACCCCGTATCAACGGGCGGGCTACGCTATGTATTCAAAGACAGTACCGTATCTCGACAATTTAGTGAAAAGATTTTTACAAATTTCTGTACTATAGACGGGTCTAACATCTACCTAGCAGATGTTCTAATCGTGATGAATGAATTAAACAGTTTTGAAATTAAGTCGACATGATATTTTACGCACTGTCTGGCTTCATTGTCATTAATCCTCAATTATTTGTTCCTTTTTCTATATTTAGTATTTCATGATACTTCATTTCATTGTTCTACGACTAATTGATTCTTACGCTTGTCTGTTTGTCTTGGAATAGGACAGGTTGGAAAGGAAGAAAGCGTTAAATTCCATTTGTCTCCAGGCTTCTAGAAAATAAATCTTAGAGTCCGAAATTATTTATAGATGAAACATTTTTTATATCATAAAAAATATAATGGATTCGAATGAAAATGGACTTTTTATAAATTTGTTACACCAATATAGAATTTCAAGACTTGTCTTCTTCGCCGCTATCACTATGTGAAACAGTTTCAAAAGACATCTACAGAGGGTGTGACCAGACGCAACACTAGTCCCATCTAGTGCCTCAGAATCACATTACTTGTTGGATGTAATTCAATAGTCTGAACTACACTTACTCGTACTTTTTTTTCAAAGTTGTAAACGAAAGACACTATAGCTATTTTGAAACATAGATGGCGCTGTACTTGTGGAATGGTGTTATTTGAATTTGTTAAGATGAAATGTTATATCGAAATTTAGCTGCTCGTTCTATGATAGTTATAAATTTGAGGACAATTAAATTTGTCAACGGAAAGTAAATTCCTGATAATAATTATTATTTCAGATAACAGAATTTCGAGAATCACTATACTGTCTTTCCAATTTTAACAGTTTTTAAAAATTGAAAATACTGGGTATGTGTGTTGCATATAATTTTTATATGGGCAAACTTGTTTTTCCCCAAGTGAATGACTGTTTAAAATGTTTGTTCTTGATTTTGTTTGATGAAATAAATCATTATTCCTTTTTCTAGTTTTGAGTAATGGGAATTGAAGTTAAGTTTTCTTAATCAATTAGGTACAGTTCATCTTTCCAGAAAAGCCTGCATGGATAAACTAAATGGTTCTTCCATATTCAAATGCTTAAGGAGCAATTTTCAACTAGATTCCTGTAGGAATCAAACCCTGGATGTGAATCCGTTATTTAAGTGTTAAGAACTATAGGAATTATACTTCGTGCACAGTGGCGACGTAAGGCAATCTGGGGCCCGGGGCAAGTGAAATTGGTTGATGGCCGTTCGCGAACATAATCGTCAGCGCAAACTGCGACTGTTGGCCGAAATATCATATTTTCCGTTATTCCGGGAAACTCAGGGCCCACGGGGACTCACTTACCAAGACAGATATCTTCTGGCTCACTCGCCGTAACCTGTACATATGATTATTCAGATTGTGGAGAGCCATGCTTATCAGCCATTACAGTCAAGCGTACAAGAGTCCTGAGACGACATAGCTACTACGTCACCGACTACAATCGATGTGCTTCATTGGGTAATCTTAACAAGCGATTATTCACTTGTGCTGTGAAATAAGGTGAGTGGGCAGGACACGGACAGTATGCTTGCATCGAGATCATGCGGTCTTCAAGCTGGCGTTAGAGAAGCTGTAAGGATTCACTAGCGGTGTGTGCAGTGGCTCAGTCTTGCTGAAATCATTGGTGTTAAAACATAAGTTATTAATGGCTGATGCCTTTCTTCCCGAGCGATTTTTGCGTTGGCACAGCACGGACCTTGTTTGACGGAACTCTGCAATTAGAAACATCACTGTTGGAAGAAGTTTCTGGTATTCTAACTCCAACGAGTTACAAATGAGTTTCACAACCCATCCACTAGTTTGGTCACTTCTGTACGAGCAGAAATAATGCTGCACAACACACTGCCATCTTCTGGGCACTCAAAGCCATTGCGATTCATCTTTCACTACACCTCTTCTCTGCAAGAACTAAAGTCACACTGTCACTGCACAGCGTTACTTTCTTAACACCACTGACTGTGTTTGTATTGGTAACTTTATTTCCGGCCATACTGTACCTCTAATAATAAATTCTACATTCGTTCTTGGACTGGATGATCGTTCATTTACTGACATTGCATTACTAATGCGCAATAAAAGTGTTTAAAACAGTTGTATTTTTTGGTCATTCTTAACAACCTTAAGTCCATCTCGATCTTGTTAAGTTCCAAATTTCACAAACATCCATGCTCTAGCCGAAACTTGAGCTTAGAACCTCGAGAGTGATGGCCTAACGCCATACTATACATGAACACCGAGACTGAAGATGACCGTTAATAAATAGTATAAATAGAAGAGGTCCTAGATTCGAACCTTGAGGAATTCCCGAAACCACGTCAAATTGTTTAGATATACATACTTTATAAAGAACAGTCTTTTCCTCTATATTTTCGTTAAGCTATGTACTTTAAGCTAAATTTCTCTACAATAACTTCAATATTTTATTCGGCTTCTTTATTGCGAACAGAGAAGTTGGCAACAGTGAAAGGGAAATTCCATTCCAGTTTCGTCCAGGAAAGACAAGAAGAAGAAAAAAAGAGTTTGTCTCGTACATTGAGTGTTACCAGGCAACTACTTCACAAAAAAAAACACGGTAAATTAACTCCCTAAAAGAGCCCCCGAAAGCAGAAGCCAGACAAGAGAAACACAAGTTGTAGGGGGGCTGAGGCGATGGCCGTTGATAGGGGAAAGCGGAGTACCTAAGAGATTGGAGAAATTTCATATATATTGTTTAATGCCCCCTCGTTCCTTTCGCTATACCGTTTCCTTTTTTTTTTTATTGAGTAGGAGTCGGTGGGAGTGGGGTCGTTACGTAGCATTCAATAGAGCTACTTAGGAAAGACAGGTGGCGTTCGACAATCTAAGGAACGCAGAAAATATGTCTGCAAGGTTAAGATTGCACGGCAACTGACAGGAATGCAATGTGAACAGTTTTCTTTTCAGAAGATATTACAATTTTATCACAAATAAGGAGTTATCTTTGTATTTTTATTGTTACTATTATTTGAATATGCGTCACCATTCTCCCACACCTGGGTTTATTTTTATGTATGTTTGTCCATAATCTGTCTCCAGGAGAAAAGTTCATGCACATCAGTGGCGTAACCGACAGAGGACAAGACAGTACAAGTTCCCAAAACACGAAAGAAAACTCGTGTCTATCGAGGGAAAGAGATTTACCAACACAACTTCGATATTCGTAAAATTAGTAGACGGTGTGGAAAGACTAAAAGATGGCGGTTCTCCATGAAAATTAAACGCCCTTAGATCTTCTACTATTTGACTTTTTCTAATTCATGTCAAATTCGTATTTTTTCTATATATAATAGAACAAATGTTTGCCTTCGTTTTGTTATTGTTAACTCAGCTGCTAATTCAGAGATTCTGCCAGAGCCCCCTCCCTTCCCAAATACGTGTTTGTCGCCCAATATTCTTGAATACATACACCCCAACTGTAATAATTTTATGGTTAAAAATAAATTAAAATCCCAATTCCCCCCAATTTTGCTGTTACATCCCTCCGAAGTAAAAACACTGGCAGAATCACTGTACTGATTTTATCTCAAATTATCTGTATCTTTCTATTTTCTTATAGTATTAGCATACCTTTGGATATAGTATATTGAAAGAGATCCCTCATAATGTGGAAACAAATAATATCGCCTCAAGAAAATCCACATTATGTAGACCGTTTATGTAAAAGATATTTACTTATAGAACTAGTGATCTGGTTTCAAATTAAATATGATTGGACATTAAGACTTAATGAAATTTGATAAAAACTGATAAACTTTCTGAGGGTTTAAAGACGATGCCGGATATTATTAAAACACGGTTTACCTCAAAATGAAGTTTAAAAATAGTGTTATATTTTGCGCCATTTTGCATGTCTTGACGTTTTTTAAGGTTTATTTGTAATTTTTCAGCTTTTAGTGACATCTTTTGAGTCAATTTTAACTTCACTCAAATTCGGCAAATATTTTTAAATTGGTGTATTTCTTTATGTGTTTCACATACATTTTGTGTTTTTCTAGGATTAAATATCAATATTTCAATAGACGACCCTAAGCTACTATTGCGTTTAATGAAACACTGCAAACTATTTGAGAACCACGAGAAAAGAACTTGCATTTTTGACCAAAATTCAGATAAGGGTACATACCATCATTTAGCACTTTGAATGGCCATTTTTTTTTAAACAAACTAACATGCATGAAGAGAATATGTATAGTCCGTCTATTCCATTATTCTCAGGAGATGGAGGGGGTGTCTTTAGTAGGATGAAAACATTGTTCATCAGGAGGAGGCGATGTATTGATACATAGCTAGCTTTGAAAAAGTCCTGTGACTCAGCCAACGTAGAAATGCACCACTGGGCAGATTATACACATGAACATGATCAAATTAACTTAAAATTTCACTGATTTTCCAATACGGATTAATTGATTTTGTAGAAGTGAATATGATAGATTCAGCACTTTTGACTCGTACCTTGAAATTGAACTAACTAGGCGATGCGATGAGGTAACTTGGGTTGCATTTCGTTGGTGTGACAACTTAATTTTCTCCGTTGTTAACAAATTAATTTAGAAGAAATTACGTACTAAAATTTAAAAAAAAAAGAAAATCTTTCCTGAGAGAAATATTGAGTTATGACTCATCTTTATCATGGTCAGATCCACTCGTGCTGTGCAATGTTTGTGCCATCTACAGATTGTCTGTGAATTCAATTTCTGTGAACGCGGGGTTTTGCTCTGAACCATAAGATCAAATTTGTTAATCGAAGGGTGAGAAACTTTTGTCTTATTCTCTATACCTTTAAATTCAGTCACTACTATTGAGTGCCGATTGAGCAATGCAGTACGTATGTTTCAATATCATACAAGTGTAATGTATTGTGACTTGAATGAGATATTTGAATATTAGATTGAAGAATATTCATATCCTTTTTTTTGAGGGATTGCGATCCGAGATAGAAATCAGAACTGGGAAGTATTTCTCAGATGGGCCAAGGAAAGGAGGGTTTCACCATTCTGTAAGTAAGAATGTGGGGTACCTAAGGATAGCCCTTGGAAGAAAAGTTAATCAAATGATCCTATTTCCCTATTATGGCACTAATTCTCTGAAAATATTTATTATCGTTTGGATAGTCTTGCTAAGTATCGTTAATGATTTGAAAGTAGGTAAAGCTAACCACGCGAGGATTGTCCTGACATCGTTCGATTGTTACAAGGTAATTGAATGTCACTTGGCATTGTTGACCGTTTCAGTTTTTCTTCAACTTAACGTTTGACGGTCTGTATTTCGTAGGATCAGACCTTAAGTCTTGCTATTATAAACTTTAATATTATTTCCTATATTATACAACTTTCTCGTTTCGAGTCATTATTCATATTATTTCGGTGTTCCGATCAGATAACTATTTTTTTTTTCGTTTCACGTAAAGGTAGGTTCGAATATTGTTACTTCCTTCATGCTACAAGTAAAGGCGTATTTTGTGTCTAGTAATATATAAGCGATAATTGCTTTAGTTTACTATTGCATATTGGAGGCTGCTTACATATGGTTCAGCAGCCACTCAAGGCACGGGTTATTATGTTACTGTCCTTCTAGGTCCCTTGATAGCGAAGTTGTAGCAAAAGGGACCTTATAATCCTGCTCATGGGGTCCGTTCGTTCGTCCGTGTCCAGAAATTAAATATCGCGAACTACAACGTGTAGAGAGATGTTTGAGGTGTCCATGCAAAGGTCTTGGCTTGACTAGCTCAAAGCAGCCCGAACTATCTTGATTGGTGCAATGGTTCAGTGTTGCAAACCCATTGTTTTAAAAATTAATTGTTCAAATTCCTTCCTTACGGTTACACCTAGGTGCGCCCTACTTGGTAAAAATATTATTCAACACAATACAAAAGCACTAAGGGAATCTACATCGCCAAGTGCCCACTTACCACTGTTGCCAACCTAGTTTCTATAAAATTATTATTATTTTGAAATTGCTACCGTTATGTTACGTATAGCAGCACGAAATTTGGCACCAACATTATTCGACACAATATAAAAGTATTAATTAAGGGTTTTCCCGTTAGTTAATCACTGCAATAGTTCAATGTTGCCAACCTATTTAATAAAAAAAATATTGCTTCCGTGCCTAAAATGTTTATCAAGGAACCGAAGTCCTTGCGATTGTAATAGAATCCAGGGTTTCCGCCAGGATTTTCAGTTTGGGAAGGGTTGTAAAATCAAAATTGGGAGGATGTATGTAGAGTTTTTTGTACGGTTTCTATCGATTTTTGACAGCAAAAAATGTTAAAGTTGAGGCGAGGGGCTGTTTTCAAGAATTTGGGGGGTTACACCCCCACAGGGAGATCTGGCGGAATCACTGGTAGAATCGAAGCTCTAACTTGTTTTATTATGTTTCTCGTCTTCCTTTTTTCTTTCTTTGTTATGTACAAATTAACAACATCAGACAAGAACAGTGTAATGAATAGAAAAGGAAACATTTAAAAAAAAATCAAGTTGAAATTTCAAATAGATTACTTTCTGTTACCAAAACGGTAATAACAATTCTCTCTAGATAAACAACGTGAAATATAAATTAGATATCACTTAATTATTACACCGTTTGTTACTAGATGCCACTAAGAACAGTACTATGTTTATATCTATCTATCAATGAGCGTGTTTATGCTAACTACATGAATTTATGCTAGCTTGTTGGGCGTTAGTAACTTCTACTAACTTTGAATGTAATAGCTCTAACTTTATGTTGGTGCAGATTCGTCGTGATGAATCGTAAAGAAGTACTTGCGAAACGTTGTGTGAGTAGTTTCAACTTAGGTAGAGTAGTCGAAGATATAAGTGTATTAGAACAGGTGAAATTGCGTTGAAAACTACGTTGTGTATTATGAGACGAATTATTTCTTGATGGAAAGATATCTTTGAATTTGAATGTAGTTATGAGCTTTAGACATATGTGACTCAGGCCGAGATAGTTAGGGGAAAGGATGCGGGAAGGAATCGACAACGGCCTAAGTAGAAGGTATCATCCTAGTTTTTCATATTGACACTGAAGAAAAGTCTTACAAGGAAACCTCACGTAGTGTCATCAAAGCCGGGTAATGAAAATTCAAAAGAACAACATAAATAAAGGAGAATCCAAAATTTGTTATCCCGGAAACCTCAAGAAAATTAGAGCAATTTAAAGTGAATTGGTGGAAAATGTATGGAAACCCCGCACAAAATAGGTCATAACTAAAATGAACGAACTCGTAAATAAGTATTGGAAAATCATAAATGCCTTCATGTTTTATTGATAAGAACACAGATGTCGTTTAAGAAAAAATAAATAGTTTGCAAATAATAAAGGTTTGTTTTGCAGTGTTTGGCAACAAATTCTAATTTAATCAAATCTTGATTATTTTACTGTTTTTTTCGTTAGGGTATCAGCACCGAGCGCTAGAGAAAGATGGCGCCATAACATTATTTAAATAATTTGAGTAATTGAATTTACAATGACAACATGTAAGTGACCAATCGATAATTAATTAACTGACAAGTTCCTATCCCTGTCGAATATTGCTTTGACATAACATACAACAACTGTTCTGAACAACTATCTACCGTTATTACAGCGTCGTTCTTAGGTACTTTGTCGCATATACTTCTTCTAATTTCTTATGGAATTCGTCCTTTTGCATTACTTCCATATCTTCTGTGGAACCATACACTGTTATGAGAGTGATGTTTTTAAATTTCCCTTTTATTCTTATCTTGTTCATTCTTTCGTTTATTGGTACGTACCTTCTTCCTTATCTGTTTCAATACAATGATCCTGTTCCATATAATCCTGTCTTCTCTTCCGTGCCACTATAATAGAAGGAGTACCTCTTCTTGTCTATCTTCCCGCTTCCTTGACACCGTATTTCCTGAAGAGCCATTACATGTATATTATTCATTACTATGTCCTCAGCTATTTCTTCCACTTTCCCTGCAGTCAACATTGTCTGTATATTCCACGTGGTCAAAATCATGTCCGAAGTTTATTTCTATTTCTGTTTCTCCATTCTATTGTAAGGCAACCTAGGTCCTCTCGAACTTGGTACCTTGGTAATCATTATATCGTAGAAACACACATGTATTGTGCCACTACACTCTGAGGACAATCACCTTAACGCGTGAATGTTAATATTTGTTATTCTTTTACGTAACAAAACTGTATAAACAGCATTACCTACAACGAACAAGAATCAACTCGCTTAAGCAAACAGGTAGTTTAGAACTCCAAGTTGTATAACAGTTTATGTAACAAGGTAAACATTGATATTGATTACAGCGCAAGGACTCTTCCTGACAGACCCGTCGAAATGACAAGACACTCAAATTCCACGGGCTGTCATTTTCCCACTGAACTCTGCTGGCCCGTGAAATTCTCTGCGTGTCTTCGTCACCCTAAAGGAGAAAAACGAACTAACAAGGTACGTGTGGTACCTAGAGACAGCAGTCAGGGATTTGAGTTCGCTCAAGCAACTTAGTGAACATTTAGACAGCAAACACGACAACGGCCGAGTCTGTCTGGTGAGTTCTTAAGCGCTGAAGTTCTGTAACTTCTCTTTCATTATGAGTTATGACACTAAACCAAAGTGTTTGAAAAACCTCTTGTTTTTTTCTTATTTATGCTACATCCATATTTCCTTACTGATCCCAGTATAATGAACTAAGGTAAACCTCACTCAGGTGAGGGGTAACCTTACACTATTCCAAGGCTCTGCTTCTGGTTTCCTAACGTTCCATTTCCTTCTGTGATGCGGTTGTTATCCTTATACATAACCCCCAACCTGGAGGACCAAGAGTTTTCTGTCGGGGTCCTCTTCCCCTATAGCATTTGTACATGATCCCTCTACTAACTACAAGTCAGCAGTGCTGGTTTTGCTCCGCTCCGAATTTTTTCCGGTATTCACCATATCTGGCGGGTGTTCCACTATCCGCCACCTGGGAAGACGCCTAGTGGGGAGTCCAGAAACTCCCACAGGTAGCTGCATTACCAATGGAGCAAATATGTCTGACCATACTAAATAGTTACGACAACTATATATATTGTTAGACATTGATCTAGGGTACCATAAAGTATAGTTGTGGTAACTATAAATATCTTATATGGTCACTCCAATCATATTATTTTATTGTTGTTGTGACCATATGTATTGTTCCATATGTACGTGACGTATACATTGTGCTCATATGCTTCAACTGGTGGGGCATTTGGATAACAATAACTCACTGTTATATTTTGCAAGTAACTATGTAAATTCCCAAGATGTCATAATTCTTCGTCATCCTTAGTTACTCCTCACACATTCGTCAAATTTCTCTAGATTCGAACAAAGAACATGGCTTCCAACCAGACAGTACCCACGTAACTATATTGTTCTAGTGAGTATACTTCTTCCTTTTTCTGCGCATGCGCATCCAACCACCAAACAGTATTATTCGAACAGCAATATTGACAAACTTGTAGGTCATGAAGGAATATATGGTTCAATGCATATGATTATCCTAGCAATGTAAAATTTGGCTATAATTGTTTAGGAATCCCACCTATACAACAATACCAGAAATAGGCAACTTAGCACAAGGGTATCATTACCGTAGCACCATCATGGCTATGATTACAATTTAGCAATGCAAATATGGCAGGATTTACTAGGGCTTTTTTTCTGTGTAGCATAACCCTACAACAGGATCATCAATTATTTTCTGCTGGCGTCCGGATACACGATAAAAGGCCTGTGCTGTCCAGATAGTTAGAGGCGTTCAAATATGGTGTAAGCACATTCTTGGTCGTTTTACACCCCCTCCCCATTGTAAGCAAAAGTAAGTAGAAATCAACCCTTCCCTTGTGCTTGCGTAAGGCTTGTCAAATTTCTTCTCGTTGTTTCATAGCCGAAAAAAAAATGTTTAAATCTAAACTAATAAATTTTTAAGCATTGCTCTGAACACCTTATCAGTAAAAATAAGTAAAGCTAGAACCTTCGTCTCCCCTTGAATGCTAACGTAATACTTGCACGACTATTTAGTTGAGTATGAGTAAGGTAGGTCAATCAGAACGAGCTACCGTAGCTCAGTTGGTTGAGCCTTAAGATTTCATTAGAGAAGTCTTGAGTTGATACTAATAGTCTGACTGACTGTCCAGAAGGTTTCTCCACAGCAACACCAGACGAATACCGGGATGGTACCTTCAATTTAGGCCCTGGCCGACTCCTTTCCGTATTCTTTCCCTTACCCTATCACGGCCAGAGCCATAGATGTTCGAAAGGTCATAAATAAATCCCAATAGGGCGTTTGTTGGTTACTCCTTATAATAGTATGAAATATTTTTAAAAAAAAATGTCAACATGGCGTATATTAGTATGAATTCACATTACAGTTTTATGTCTTTTTGTATATGATGATATGTTCACACATTATTCTTGACATTGTATCATACCCGGTCTAAAACAAAGATGCCAAAAGACTATAAATAGATTCAAATTCACATTGTATCACACCAGGAAAGGGAAGGGGGTGGGGAAACGTTTCGAGGTCCAAATCCGCCATTTGAAACCCAATGCCCTAGAAATTAAACCCCCTGTATGAGGTGTTGATGTCAAATTCAACGTTCAGTACAATTGTTCCATCTTTTGAATAGTACCCACTCTTGGAATAATCTTGTACCCTTCGCGATCCATACGAACAAAAAATATCAGATTGAGTAAGTACGCATGCATTTCTATTACTACAAGGGCGCTATTACACTATCGATCTTGCTGATCAGCTTCCTCGATTGTATTTCCCCAGCTTACTCGATAAGTCTGCCCTTGAGCAAGCTTGACGGATTTTTTTTTTTTGCTATTACACTGTGGATTTTGTTGATCACCTTCCTCGCCCAAACTTCCTCGACGAGGAAGCTCGTCAGTGTAAAGGTGCTATTATACTGCCAAACCTGCTCGTCAAGGAAGCTCAGGAAAGCTCGACGAACAAGCTGGTCAACACGCTCGACAGTGCAATAGCACCTTAATAGCTTTATGAGAAGGGAGAGGATTCCAAAACTGACTCTGAAAAAAAAAATCCATTACCTCCTCCATTAATGTCCTACCTCTTGCACTGATTTCCCAGAAAATTTTCACAATAACGATACAGTTAATATCCAATTAATTATGTATATTCATAATCCTTATACAGAGTTAATAAAATTATACAAATATTCTTTTTTAAAAAAAGCTTTTATTACAAACATTTGTAATAACAGAACTCAGTGGTAGAGCGTTTGTCGTAGCATTCGGAAGGTCGTGGCTTCAATCCCATCCTGACTGAGGTTTTTCCAATTTTTTCTTTCTGAGTCACACCAAGCAAATGCCGGAATGGCACTTTCAACTTAGGCTCTGGTTGACACCTTCCCTCATCCTTTCCCCTCCCCTATCCCGGCTTAAAGGTCACAAATAATGTCCATTAATCACTCAAAATATTATGATTTTAATATATTTTTTTATATAATGTAGTTATATATATAATGTAGCTAATTAGTTTTTGTGAGCAAATGCGAAACCTCGATATAGCTGGAAAATTATTAGCATCTTATTCAGAGGGGGATCCAGGGATTTTCGTGAGAAGGGGGCGTTTTTTCTAAGAAATAGACCAACAACATTTTTCCCCGTAAATGAAAATTTTAATTACAAATTCATCGTATTTTCCCCCTCATATTCTTAAGTTTTAAGATACATGAAACAATAAGATCATTCTTACGAAGCAAATCACTTTGTTATTAAAATCAAACAAATACAATCTTTATAAGGTAAATTGTGGACACTAGAGAAGGGGGCGCACGCCCCCGCGCCCCCTCTCTAGAACCTCCACTTTCTCACAACGAGTGAAGTCAATGAAGGCGTATAAAAATGAAACATTCACAGCTATGCTTTAGACTATTCTGCACATTTAAAACCTGAAAGTAATAATAATAATAATAAAAAAAAACATACACACACTTACGAGCAAGAAAAAAATTCCGTAAAATCTCAATTTTTTTAATTTTAACTGTATTGGAAATAAATATACAGAGCGCTCTCACAGAGTTTTTCTTTTTCACAATTTTAACTACGTGGAAAACAGGAAAAGTAATTCCATAAATCGCTACTGTTCCCTTAAAAAAAATCTAAGTACTTGATCCAGAAAGCTGCCTTTAAATCTCTTTTAAGAATTTATCTGAAGCAAAGAAAACTAGAACAAAAAAGAAAAGAAAAACTACAAAAAAAAAGAAAGAAAACAATGTTGTGCCACCTGGGAACAGTTAGGAGCATTTTATATCACTTATGTAGTAATAGCTTCCAGCGTAACGCTGGGGCAAACATGCTGAGCCAGATTTTATGGGATTACACGATATACTCTCTACCTCTCTCTCTCTCTCTCTCCCCATCGCTATGCGCCGCGCCCGGTCTATCAAAGTAACTGTTGATATCAGGGAGCTCCGCCAGGGTGTGCTGACGTCGAAGGATTGACTCTCCCAAGGGATCAATACAGGCTTTGCCCAGGGATTTCCAAAGTTGGTCACCAAGCGAGCAGGCCCCCCGCCATTACTACCACTACTACTATTACTACTGGATCGTCGTTCCGTTACAGCAAACTGGAATGTATGATCTGAAAGCATAATAAGTTGTTTTATGGATTCCTAAGCTTGGTTCATTTGTTGTTATTTCTAGTAGCTTTCATAACTATTTTTTTTTGTACTTTTTTTTTATGTTGAAGAAAGGTTTAAAATAAAATACAAATCACACGTAAACATAACTTCAAAGATATTAGCGAAACAGAAGCTTCCTTTTAGTGTAAATAATATAGCTACATGCATCTGCAAATCAATAAAGGTTCACTATAGAATGTTTTCAAAATTCTCACGAATTCGCTGCTGGTTCAAATTTCGCAAGGCATTCTCTCTTGTAACATTTTACATTGAATATGAACGATGTTATCCATAGAGCACAGCTTGTAGCGATATGATACGAGTGTCAAAGTGAATATATGAAAATATTCCTAGTATATTCCTGGTATATGAAAGGAATTTTCTACAAATGTCTGAATGTCCGAAAGGACCATAATATTCTGTTGATTTTCATGGGAATATTTTTAGGTATATTTTATGAATACGTATAAGATATTTGTTCTTGCGTGATGTTTGGCAAAATATATGTCTTAAGCAACTGGTCACAGCCATTAATTAGTGTCTTATTGATGTAGAAATGAATTGGATGTCGTTCAGTTAGATTTTTCTAAAGCTTTTGATTCAACAGATCAGATGTCATTGTTTATAAAATATGTTATAGATTCAATATTCATGGTTCCACGGGCCATTTATATGGAGTACGATTTGATCCATTATCCTGCACTTGGCTTATATACCTCAACTGATTCATTACCGCTATCCGAATATCCTAAATCCGGATGAACAGCACATCCAAATAAAATTTTTATCAGCATTTGCCCATACCTACTATATTATCGAAAAATGATTTTTTTTTAAGATAACGATGCGATACCCGAACCTATCGATATAATGGTAATAAAGAGTCTATTAAAAGGAAAAAATCGTAAAATAAATCCTACTACAACTTGAAATTAAAAAAAAAATGTTCGGCTAGTAAGGATATTAGTGATCCCATGAATAGAATATCTACACCTACTGCTATCGGGACGGGCGCAAGCCATAGTGCTGTTACCGCCCATACAATTAATTTTATCTTATCTTACCTACTGCTAATATTATATCAGATAGTTTCGAGATTAGCAACGCATTGAAACATGGTCCAATACTTTTCAACTTTGCATTAGAATAAGCGATGTTTTTTTTTTTTAAATGTGATAAAAGAGAAAAAAGGTAAAATTAATACTGAATGGTTTTAACCCCCCCCTTCCCCCCTTCGTGTACATAGCTGACGGGCATTTACTAGGCGTGGATGCAGATGAACTACAAGGTACAGTAATACCGATGCACTGGTAGACAACGTTTGAGATGTCGTAGATTTACAGGTAAACGTGTAGAAAGCAAAATAGATAAAAAAAAAACAAGCCGAATATACAAGTTTAATTAATTAGAAGTACGTGTAACAAACAGAAACGAGGTCACGGAAGAAATAAAAATTCGCGTAGAATCGAACAACGTACGCGTATGTTTCTATTGAGTCTGAAAGTCTCTTAACCTCGCGATGAAGTTTGAAAGGAAGTTGAAACTGAAAAATATATGGAACGGTTATTCTCCCGGTAATACTTTATAACAGCAACATTTAGACTAGATTCCAGCATATGATCTGAAATTGGGGAAATGTGGTCTTCTGAAATAATAGGACAAGATTACTGGAGTATACAGAAGACTGCAAAATGAACTTCACAACCTGTACGATTCAACTTATAAGGATAATGAAATCAGGAAGCTAAGATGGCCATGTAGCTCGGATGGGAGATATTCCAGCGTGCTTGGGGAAGCCAGAGGGAAAGAGGGCGTTTGGAAGACCGAGACGTTGTTGAGAGGATAATACTAGAAGGAATCTTCGAATTGGTGATACAAAAAAAACTGGCTTAATCTCAACCAGAATAGAATTCAATGCAGAACGTTTGTTACTGCGGCGATGAAGTTACAGGACAATTTTGAGTACTTCGTTTTCGAATTTAACCAAGGATGGTGATATCTATGTTTTCATTTGCCCTAGTTTGGTAGGTAGATGCCCCCTTGCCCCCCCACACACATACATATACAAGACAAAGGAGACTCTGAAGACAAAAGTCGAGGAAGTATTTCTAACTGACGTCGTTGCTTTTATGCAAATGTACAGAAGTCGAAGGGTTGTTGTTATCACATGTGTTGTAAAACGTAATGATGAAAAAAAAAAAAAAAGATGGAAGCCATTATGCGCCATTTAAATTGATTCCCTGTTCATTTTGCTTCAATAGGCAGTTTTCACTCCCTCATACTCTTTGTCCTGTTTCCGTCATCCCTGTACTTACAGGGTTCTTGTTTTGCCTTGATAACGCTAACGAAATACAATGGAACATAACGCGAGGAGGAAAACTGATCAGTGTTTCAAACCATGCGATTTAGTTGCAGTTTTTATTTTAGCGTAACTCCCATTTCTTTGCTCCCCGTTAATGTCGTTTGGTCCGTCTGTCCATAATGCATGCTAGAGTCTACAATATAGTAGATAAAGATAAATTGACTTCAGGTTTCGATTTAACGCCGTCGATTTATCAGACTTATTTTCCAATATGGTGACACTATAAGAGGCAGATCCTTTTCATCTGGTTTATCAATCCCATTATGAGTACTTGTCGACTTCAGGCTGTCTCCTGAAAACCTTATCTCGTCTCGTCTCGTCTAGAGTTGTCTCGAATTTACTTTTGTATATTTCTCGTACGTTTAAAGCAGATGCAAACGTTGAACAATGAAACCAATCCCATTCCAACTTTGCCAATTCCGGTTTGTGCATATTAAAAAGTCATCTGAGTCTTCTTCCTCACCCATTGTCAACAATACTTCACCCTACTTCAGATTTTGGCTGATCGACTCGTGATTTTGTTTTCTCGAAGAAAAGTAACACAACCACGACCTTTCAGGAACGGATGGATACTTAGTTTCAACTGAAACAGTAGTGAATTACCAAGACATGAATATTACTTGTTAATATGCTGGGCACAACCAGAGGTGTACTGATACCGGAACGTCATTCCGGTACTGCTTTTTTGGGAGAAAAAAAAAGTTCCATTTTACAAAAAAAATGTTTTATCCATAAGCAGTGTTCGAAATTTACCGCTCGCCAGTCGCATTTTGCGACTAGAAATTCATGTTTGGTGACTAAACATATTTATCTAGTCGCCAAATTTGGCGACTAGCTTTTCGCTTTTGAAACTGAATTCTTCTGTCGACTGTTCAAGATTTGTATTTAATAGAAAGGCTGAAAGACAAAAGGCTTTTTATTATTATCTGTCGTACTCAAGTTTTTGTGAGACTCTCATATGTCATACTCATTCTGCGAAGCGCTAACAGTTTTTGAGTGGCTGTGAAAATCCTCCACCCCACAATGAGTGCGCTACTGTGCGCGCGTGCGCAGACAGTGATAATGTGTTGAAAATCTCGGGAACATACGGCCTTTTGAAGTACAAGCCTGGTACAAGCTACGGTGAGGTTAGTCACCCAGAAAATTATGGCGAAACGGAAGATTTAGTTTTTTTTTTGGTTTTGTTTTTTGTATCCAGTAGCAGTGTTAAATTTGTGTGTCAATCAGGCGACAGAGATGAAGAGGCGGTTACTAGCTCTAGGGAAAAAAAAGCAACGAAATAAGGCCAACCTGTCAATGTGGAAAATGATTCCTAGTTTTGACTAAGATTGTCGTGTTTTGCTAGGATAGATGAAATAGACAAACGTTTTGACAACATGAAAACGGACGAAGTTCTGCGACATGTAGAAATATTTGATCCTTGCAACATACCCATTCCTCTTAGTGATAAGATCTTGCCTACCAAGAATTATGGCGAGAAAGAAAGACATTGCGAAAACTAGTTCAGACATTGCCTATGAGCGTTAAGGTAGATGCGGAAGCTATAATGGAGGAGTATCGGGATTTTTAAGGTATGTAATGTACTCGCAACAAGGCCATCCTCACATGTGAGGAGGCTTGGCAGCGTCTACAAGCAGAATCAACGTACACTAAGTTGTAAACTTTCTGCGGGTTCTTCCACTTAGTTCTGAAGAATGTGACAAGGTTTAGTTAACTAAATCGGGTCAAAAAGAAAAAAGACCATCGAAACCATTCGGAAGTGATTACTGTTGACGACTTATTGATGGTCAAGGTGAATGGTCCCAAACTAGAGTTCTTCAGTGCTGCAAATGCAATGGATTTGTGGTACAGATGTTGTTGCTATGGGGCACATTAGGAGACCAGATTTTAAAAATAAGCGTTGCTTGTGTTTTGACATCAGTAGAAGAACAACCAATATTTGTAAAGACGTTGAGTTTTAATTCGAAGTTGTTTTTTTTTTTTTTGCTTGTAATCAGAGCATGTTGTAATTCTTAACAATAAAGGTAAGTTAGGTGACGTAATAGTATTACATCCTTAAAATAGTACCGTCACTTTGTTACAACCAATGATGAATAAAAAAAAATACAAATATTTTCCAAATATAGACCATTGTTTGACATTCTCCTCATCATAATCTATCAAAACGTTTTGTTTATAGCTAATTTAACAAATTAATGAGAGCACGCTGATGTGACTTGTGCATTAATTAGGGAATTTGTCTTTTGTAAGTATTAATTGGCAAGATGTACTACTGAATTATTAACATATGTATGATTTAACTTTTACTTTTGCAACCTTGCTTAAAAAAAAAAAAAAATCGGAACTAAGCATTCACGACGAAAACCAAAAGTTAAGGTGCCATTTGGTTACCACCATACAGTACTCAATTTCGAACACTGTCCGTAAGTCTGGTCAACGTTTTATTTCAACAATAACAAACTTGAGAGTCTGGGATCCAGAGCCATATATGAAAACGTGGTTGCGAAAACAATGAACTGTAGATGACACCAAAACAAGACAAGCAAAACCAACCAATTTGGAGAATTTTAAACCACTTGATAAGTTTTTGTAACACATTAACATCTGGTTGTATCAAGATTGGACTCTTACAGTAAGTAAAATAAAAGATTTTTTACCTTGAAATTTTTTTTTTTTAAATTTTTTTTTTTTGGGTTCTAAATGTTAAACTTTTCTTATTTCATTGATGAAGTACTCCATATTTTTTGTCAATATTAACAATTTTGTTTTATGTCTATTCCTCACTTTACAGTTATTGGTATGACATATGGTAAAAATTGAAACGTTACGGTAATGGAAAGTTTACGAGTGCACCCTTGGGTACAAGTCAAAGGCAAACCTTTCTCACTTCTTCGAAAATATTTTCTTTCGACAGTCTCTTGCGCAAGTTCAACAAATAAGGGGGGGATTACGTCACTCTTTCTGATTTCAAACAAGTGAGCGTTGCGATTCTACTAAAATCACGAAGGCTTCGAAGGTTCCTTTATAGTATCTCAAACACACAAATATTAATTTTATAAAATAGGTTAGCAACACTTACAACTGGATTGCTTAGGAAAGTGAAAACACTTACATTGTAAGTCAGTCTGTAGCTGCTAGGTCTAACGTAACGGATACAATTAAAAAAAAAGAATTTTATATAAAGAACAACTGCGGTGCTTATGTACGGGGACTACAACAGTTTTTTTCTACTGTATCGAGTAATTTTCATACCAATTTTTGTGCAGATAGGTTTAACGTAATGGAATCAATCTGAAAACTCGATTTAAATAAAAAGTTGGCTACACTGACCCATTGCACCATTCCAGACGGTGCCGGTAGCTCTGAGCTAGTCTAGCCAAAACCTTTTCACTGATACTTGAACGATCTCTCTCTATACATTGTGGTTCCCTAAGACTAACTTTTTTGGATACGAAATAAGTGGGATTTTTAGGTCCCTTATTGTTAGCTATACTATGAAGATAGTTAGAAAGGCTTAAGTTTCAACAACGTGATATATCAATATCTAAATTTTATTGTGAAAACCAGCATTCTTTTAATCTCAATACCGAGAAAGACTGACACAATGTTGTTCTTGTTCGGAATGAGAAAGACAATGGTTAATTACTGAAATAGCCATTCAGAGAATGTGTAACGTGTGGTTCTATAGCATAGGATTTTAAACACAGACAAAGAAAGATATCTCGTTTGATGATGCTTTAACATCATACTTGAATCTGGAGCGCTATCACAAAATAGAATCAGAAAACTTGAATTAATTGGATAATGAAAATTAAAGCTGCTTCCAAGGATTATTAAAAATTAGATATTCGCTGTACTTGATAGGATAACCCTGTTTTGAAGTAATAAATGCTGGTACGGATTTTCAGGAGAAATATCTTATTCCGATTGAGTAATTCTTGACACAAATTAAATAGCTCTGTTCGAATTTTCGGGACGAGACGAGATTTTACAAGAACCGTCTCGTCTCGAATTTCAGTAAGCGTGTCTCGTCTCGTGGGCAACACTAGTACTCATGGTAATCAAATTAGATGTAAAGAAACTGACTTCACAATTAAAGCTCGTGGACATCGATGAACTTTGGTAAGTTTCAATCTGATGACGTCAGATCCTGTCTCTACACTATTTTTATACGAGGTCTGATTGAAAAGTAATTAGAGAGGTTCTCTGTTTATTTCCAGGATATGGCAACGCGGTGCTGGTTAGTGTAAAACTCAAACATCGATGTGACTTTTTTTACAGTTGGATTTGCTATAGTCTTCATAGCTGGGTCACAGTGAGTGGAAGAAGTTTACATGTTGCGTCATGGCGGATGACGTAGACGTGTTTATGAAAATACACCAGTGGTGTCAATTTTTCTTTTGGGTGTGTCAAGATTTGGACACGTCTACCTCATTCACCATGATGAAACGTATCAACTTCTTTCATTAGCTGTGACCCAGCTATAAATACTACTGCAAGCCAACTGCAGAATTAGAGACACTTTAATGTTTGGGGTTTAAACAAACCAGCACCGCATCTAGTTCCTGCAAATAAACAGAAAACCAGTTTCCTTACTTTTCAAACAGCCTCGTTTGCAATATGCACTTTTCATTGCATCATTATGGTCATATATCTTAACTCTAATGGATTATTTATCTTCCCTTAAATGAGTGGGCATACTTGTACTGTTGTGTGAGGTACGATGCACATTTTGATAGGTCAAATAAAAGGCCCATTCATCCGCTATGTGTGACGTGTAGCTTCGTGTACTTCTCTGTCAGTAACATCACCAGTGTTCAATACATATATGTCCAAAATTTTGCTGCTCCCTTTCTTTTAATTACTCCACAATGGCTGTGTGGCATTTTCCCTCAATTTACTTTACTCTTTCTCCAAATACGTTACAAAATTTGGATTTCTAATATGAATCAAGCGCGCATCACGACAACATTTTGTGATTCATTTTAATGGTTGTTCGCAAATGTATAATTTTTTGTAGAGTTTTGAAAATGTGTTGCAACGGCGATGATTTCCGAATTAATTTGCAGTTTTCCTAACTATACGAAACATAAATTTCGTGTTTGAGAATAAGGTTTTGAGAAAGATGTACAGGCCGAAACGGGACGAGATAACCGGAGAATGGAGGAGACTGTGTAATGAAGAACTCAACACATTGTATGATTTAC
>JAGDQP010020886.1:0-32558 GCA_022664845.1 Lepisma saccharinum | reverse complement strand
TTATTGAGCGTGAAGAAAGTAACAAGCTTTATCTGGAATGTCAGTTCAGTTTTTTAATTATTAAAAAAGTTATTTCTTATTCACAATATTATATATATAAACAGTTATTATAGTATATATATATATATATATATGGGCAACGCCCTAGCCGAGCTGGTCTACCGGTTCCCGTAAGATCACCGAAGTCAAGCAGCTCTGGGTCTGGTCAGTGTTTGGATGGGTGACCGTTTCAGCACTCCAGATGGTGTTGCCTGTGCGGCGTCCACCCAGCGTCGTGAGGCCAATTGGGGAGCTACCTGAATAAAGAGGTAGCGATCACAGTTGAGGGCTTCGGCTCTCCTCTCCCAACACGTCTGGTCAGCGTGGGAGCAGTAGACCACCTCCTCCCTCCGGGAGAGGCCTCATCCAATAGTGGATTGAATATGGCTGTGTATTATATATATATATATAATAAACATGGTAAACCAAAAGAAAACGTGGTTGTTCATTTTAGTAATAGAGATCCGGCTGTTCTGTTACTTAAATAGTTTAGTTAGTGTTTTAATCGGTGATTTGAAAAACTGTAGAAGGAATTAGGAGCTAAAAGAAGATGCGCCAGACGGAGAAAGTAGTTCCATAAGAAGCAAACCTAAGGAAGAACTTAAAATTCTGTGTGTACGGTAAAATGCCAGGAGCTGTCGGCAGGCAGAATATTTAATAATAGTGTATGATTGATTTGGCGGTAACTGACTTCAGTTCTTTTAGTCATCCTATGTTCTGTCATACAAAATGTTATTCTTTTCGTGTTGGTTTGGTCCACTGTCGAATTCTACCACGTAGATAATTGGGCGCCTCAGAAGCAAACTAAGGTAATAATTCACGAGATAGAATGGCCAATTATTTTCCGACAAGGATAGTAGAAGGAAATTTAGTGTAAGTAGAAAAAAATAATGGTGAATGTAGGTAGCTAGGAAATCAATACTGTGTTACCTAATAAATATCAAATTCATTCTTTAATTACTATAAAAATGGTAATTTGGTGGTTATGTAGTGCTCCTGTCGCACGTGATACAAATAACCATTATATTTTTCATTGACAACGATAAAATCCATTTATAAAATATCCGTTTTGGGCCGGGTATTTACCCGCTGAAATAAATACCCAGGTATTTTACATCACTAGCCAGGACTCTCAAACACAGCGCCTCATCTAACCTCTCAGAAACCAGCTTACATCCTTTCATATTCGAAAAGCAATACCAAAGAGAGAGGAGAAACTTCGCGCCCTTAGAGACCAGCCCCCAGATTAACTCCCTTATAACGGAACATCC
Source organism: Lepisma saccharinum (assembly GCA_022664845.1). NCBI lineage: Eukaryota > Metazoa > Arthropoda > Insecta > Zygentoma > Lepismatidae > Lepisma > Lepisma saccharinum. Next base: position 31,248 of record JAGDQP010020886.1, on the reverse strand, counting down.
ATCCGTTGTTTGCTGTTCTATTACAGAGGATAACTGAAAGTTCACCTCCTTCCCTCTCCGGGAAACAAAAGACAGCCACGGAGAGGAAACAACTTTTCCCCGATAGAATCCTCTTTCTGCTCGTTCTAGAGAGCTTAAAAACTTAGTATTGGCTGCAGAGAAATCGTTGATAAAAAATATTTCAGATTCAAAAAATAAAATGGCATGATTATAAATTTAGACATATGATACATACACTAAATATATAGATCACATACACTTATACATATAATCGATATTTCAAAGAAAAAGAAATTTAGATAGAATAATAGAGTAGAAAGACAGGGGTCGAACTTAAAATAGAAACTGGCCAGCTAGAAGAGAGGGGAAGTGGCTAGAAAGTTTGAAGAAATATGAACATAAAATCAATTCATCTTACAGCTAAACAAAAGAAAAGGATTAATTAATATCAGATAATAAACACACAATAAAATGATCATTGTTTCTCTTTCTTATCTCTGTACTTTTCTCTTAAGAATAAAACAAGAGTTTCATTGCTCAAAAAATGTCTCTCAAGTATAGGGTGTCCCCAAATAACTTGGCACTTTTCACATGGAGTGGCAAGGCTCGTGTAAGGATCATAACATATCGGTTGTAGTTATTGTTCCCAGATAGGTGAATTCTTTCACAATTTCAAAATTTTAGGATTCTATTTCAAAGTTTGATCCCAGTCTTCTAGCTATTCCTTTGTTACTGGATATGACGAGTAATTTTGTTTTGTCCTCGTTCACTTCTAACAATATTTTCTGCGCCTCCTGGTCCAGTCCGGTGAATGATTCTTTAATGGTCTTGAGGCTCCGGCTCAATGTCGTCATATTGGCTGCTTCAGTTATTCCCTCTTTCAGTATTTCTCAAAGTACGTTCGATCCTCTATTGTGTTGTTTTTTTCTTGTGTTTTGCATTGTAATGTGTTTGAAGCTTGCAGCTACTGGTTCCTTCTTTAGTTTCTCAATATCCCACCTTAAAATTTCTTCCTCCAGATTAGATTTCAAATTCCTGATGATTTTGTACCTTAGTTTTGCTGTTACAAGATAGTGGTCAGAGTAACTGTGGGCTCCATGCTTGGATCTCACGTCTAGTACGCTTCTGTTGTACCGGTTATCAACCTACATATGGTCTATTTGGTTTTCTAGTTGGCCATCGGGGGATCTCCAAGTGACTGTGTGGATTCCTTTATGAGGGAATCGGGTTCTTGCTACTGTCATGTTTCCTGATGAGGCAAAAATAATCAACTCTCTTCCATTATCGCTGCATGTGTCGTGAGCGCTGTGCTTGACGATTGTTGTTTGAAAGCAATTCTCTTTACCTAGCTGTGCGTTAAAAATCTCCTATTCTTATCAGCGTGAAAGTAAGTATCACCAGTTGTTATCTGAGTCTTTTCAAAAACAATGCATTAAAATCTGCCAATTTTATCCAGAAACAAGTTACAGAAAAATGTTTAACGAAGTAATGATTTCACAGCCAAATATATTTGAAAATTCAAATTAAAAGTTTACAACGATTCAAAAGTTTTTATTTATTAATACACACACACAAAGTTTCTTGTGTATGTACAAAAAGAAAAAAAATTACTACGCCAAGTAAATTACTAACCCTTTTTACACTTCTATACACTAACTAACCCAAGTAATTTTTCTAACCCTTCTATACACACTAAGTTTCATAGTAAAGTTTTAGGACACGTAATTGTTACTTCAATATCATGTTTCGGCCTAAAGATGAAATGAGTTTCGAAAGGTGCTGATTAAATAAACCGTTAAGATGATATTTCGGTATTTATTCTTTTTACATAGTTTTCTCTAATTCACAATGGTTCCCGTGTCCTTCAATCTTGCAACCTTAATTTAACTTACTTCCCGACGCCATACAAAGATGAAATTTTTTGAACACCGACCTTAATCTGGTGCCAATCCAATATCTCATTGTTACTCTTAAAAATTTCTATATATTTATATAATTTAAAAGCATTTTTTACTTTTTTTTAAAGAACTTTATCCTAAAATAAATATTTGCCCGCAACGATGTTGTGTTTGACTGGTTGCACAACACTTTAGGATTTGGATAACAAAACATCAGCTACAATATGTAGGGTAAGGAGTATCCGAACACCGAAATAACTCGAAAGAAAAAACCTTCAAAATCATACTTTTCTTAAACAATTTGTACTAAAAAGTGAAAATAATAATTTTGTTGTTGCATGACTAAAAAGAAAAGCATGGGGCGCACTCTCATATACCATTACTTTATGAATTCTTTAATTGGCGCGCCCCATCCTTTTCTTTTTAGTCATGCATAAACATTCTTTTTTTATTTTTTAGTATGAATTGTTTAAGAAATGTATGTTTTTAAAAAGTTATGTTTTTCAAGGTATTTCGGTGATCAGATACATTTTCTCAAGCTAATGTTTTGTGACCCAAATCCTTAAGTGTTCTGCAAACCAATCAAACACAACATTGTTGCAGGCTAGTGTTCTTTTTAGGATAAAAAAGTCCATATAGAAATATATGAAAGTAACAATGGAATGTTGTATTGTCACCCGACTTACGTCGCTGTGCGAAATTTCATCATTGTATGGCGTCGGGAAATGAGTTAAATTAACGTTGCAATATTTGAGGACACCACGAACCATTGTGAACTAAAGAAAAGTCTGTTATAATTTTGTTATGGTCACGCATTTTATGCACAATTTACGCAACAATCATCAGTCATTTAAAGCTTGATCATCATGTGCTAATAGTATAGGAATAATATGCTCATAATGATAAAAGTGAGGAAAACTGATTTAACAAGCTGAAAATTGGTGGAAATGATCTATGGACAGCAGTGATCGGTATAACAAAAGTCCCAAAATATCCGACTCGGGGAACCCTCCGCCAACGTGAATTCAATAAGGCGTCCAAGCGGAGACATCGAAGTACACTTAAATCAACAGTCGTGAAGATTTCCAGCGAGATTGTAAAATGACCGCTTGATACCTTCAGGAAGATGACAAAGTCATTGTATACTGAAAATCTGCCAAAGAGCACGGAATGACTGAAACAGGAGAGGGAGAAAAAGATGTAAGCCCACATTAGGTTATGCGTATTGTACATAGTAGTCAAACCTCAATTGTGATTTTTTTTTGAAAGGATGAAATATAGCCTCAAAGGTTTATTTTTTTTTCTTTTAGACCCTTCTCTGAAGCTACTTTTTTGTTTCTATACCTCCTAAAACTTTCTGGGTTTTAGAAATTTTATCTACCACCACCGTGCCAACTAGCAAGTTTACAAGAAATTCTCTTCCGTTGTATTTTATAACACCAAGTGTCCTTGCATCCTATCCTATGTCTGGTAAAAGAATCAAGTTTATTGACTCCTAGATTTAATGTCACTAAACCGCCCGTGCAAAGGTTTCAATAAGCTGAACTTCTGAAAACATTAAAACAGCACTTTTCTTGCCAATAAAGAACGGTAAATCCCTCACACTGCAACTTCGCGGAATAAAAATATAATATTTTCAATTTCTTTCTTGAGTTGAGACACGTTCGGTGGTGACTGTTCAAGACGTTAGTTCGTTTCTGTGTAGTGGTGTTCGTTTCGTGTGTAGAGTAGGTAAGTAGGCCTACAAAAAATATTTACAGGTATTTCTCCACATAAAGATAAAATGAATTGTATGGGCGGTAACATTATTTCTCCACATACTTTTTGTAAAAATCACGGAATTCTACAGATAATTTTGGCTGTATCTACAGATACTTTGAATTCCGAACCTAGGAACGCTTATAGACAGATTTTGTTTCATAGCAGAGCATCTAAAGTGGCGGCTTATTGTTGTTTCGTTTATTCTTTACCCGTTAACCGAATTATACGGTACTGGAACTATGTTAAACTTTCAGCGAAAAACTTCTTAATTTTGATCTAAATCACAATAAATTTATTTAATGATATTTAAGGTGAGGCGAGTGCAGTGTTCGATTTGAAGCGGGCGATGGCTGGGATTCCCCTCTCTGCGAAAATCTTCCCTGGCCGTATTTTTATTATAAATAAATAGTTTAAATATTTTGAATTTACACTTATGTTCAGTGATTCGACCAGACCCCTCCGATGGAGGTGTTCCCAAAATCCTCGAGAACACCCCAACTTTCTAACATTTTTGCGGTAAAAAATCGATAGAAACAGTGCAAAACTCTACTTACACCCTCCAAATTTTAATTTTATACTCCCCCAAACTGGAAATCCTGACGGAATCCCTGCTTATGTTTTATGCGAATCTTACATAAGCAGTGCCCTGAGCCCCCTTCCCCTGATCCATTAGATAATTGATCAGATAAAAAATAAAGCTTGAACCTTTTCTCCCCTTGAACGATCTCTCAAACTTGTTTCGTTTCTTGATGTCGATGAACTAATTGTTTTTGATTTTTACATAACTCAAAGTAAAATGAAAAGGAGAATTTGTTTCTTCTGTACACAATTTTTCTTATATTCTACGTTTTAAATACTCTGAGAGCAGTATGAAGTACAAATTAAGAAATTATGACCAGTTACGCGCTATTGTACAGCATGCGTTATCGTAACAGCAGAAGACAGGAAGCCAGAATACCAGTGACGTTTTCCCGCCCGTTTTCCCATTGGCTGAGCGTTAGGAGGCAACCTATATGTATATTCATATCTATATGTATATTCTCCTTGCACTTAATCACAATATCTTTTTCACATAATTAACCTCGAGATTTCGTTCTTTTGTCGTTTTCACGATAATATTATATTCTATTGAACTAAATTTTATATGGTCCTTACATACCGCAGACATATTTAATATGGCGACCAATATCCTCAAAGTATAGTTCAGTTTGTTTTACAATATTGCTTCAATAGCAAATAACTCTGAAACTATCAGAGATAAGAAAAATACCTCGAAATAAACGTGATAGAGCATAAACTAAGCTTTTCAACGATACCACTTATATTAGCCTACCTTAAAGATAAGAAAAAATGAATTGTATGGGCGGTAAGGACACTATGGCTTACGCCCTTCCTGCGCTTTAGTTTAAAAATTAAAATAGCTACTCTAATTTATGTATGATGGGGTCTGCCACATAGAAGTTTCAAAAATGACCTTTTAGTCTATAGTCCAGGCATATTGCGCTCAAAAAAAAAAAAAAAAAAAAAAAAAGTGAAGAGAACTGAGTTAGCAAGCCTAAAATTGGTGGAAACGTTTTACGGACAACCTTGATTATCACACTAAAACAGAAACAAATCCCACATAGGAAACCCACCGCCATCTCGAATTTTCCTTTGTAGCCCATAGCACAGGTTCTAAAAATCGTAAAGGGATGAGGTTTGCGCAGAATGACTTGTTTTGATGAACATTATACTTTCATTATTATTTCTGTGCAGATTGATGCAAAAACATACCTACTATAAACAAAACAATACATTATTTGAGGTTGGTTCAAGGTAATTATTTTGTTCACACCCGTTTATCGGCCTGTTCTAGTCGCCAAATCAATAAGTAAAAATTAGTAAAAGTTGTTGAGCATACATAAATACATAAAAATATTAAATCATTAAAAGTGCTACATAAGGAAAATAAAACCTCTGTTTTCAATGCATAACAATATGTTTTCATTTATTTACAATTTCTGTACGAAGCTTCTAAGTAATACAATATCATGGGACAACTGGCAAACAGCCTATACCTTGTATGCTATCACTGCAGAGTTACACCTCCTTACCAGTTGTATTTCAAGGTACTATGAACAAGCTGTTGCAGGCAAAGTGTAACCATTAGCTAAGTAATAAGAAGTTATAAATCTTTCCACTTGCTGGCACTGAAAGTTTAACCATTGTTCTCACATTAATTGCATGGAAAATAATCGAGATATTATTTGGTGATAATTAAAAAATATTTTTGCAGACAAAAATATGACATAAAATAAAAGCAAATCATTAATCTGTATAAAATTGAAGCTTCTACATTCACTAACCTCTACTGACAAGTGACAATTAGTCAAATTATTATATTTTATGATCGAGAGGTGGACAATTGCATGTGTGTATATACTTATACAGTTATTATGGAAGTTATCTGTGTTATATGCAAACTAACAGTCAGTGTTGACTATGTTGTTGTTATCGGAGGGTTGGAAAACTTACGAAACACTAGTTTCAGTCGTGGTGATGATGTGATTGAGTGTTTAGTTGGTAAAAACAGTGTAACAGTGCATATCAAATGCAGAAAAGACTACACGCGACGAGTTATTGCGTCACCATATACCTCAGTGAAACCAAAGTTTATATTACGTGATAAAGATGAAAGTGAGTTTAATTTTAAAAAGGACTGCTTATTCTGCGCAAAACTAATTCAATTCGAAGAGTGGGAAAACATCCAGATCATTACGTTGCTATGAGTTGTGTGGCTACGTTAACTGTGACGGAGACTATTATATCTCACGCTGCCGGGCGAGACGATGAATGGGGTCTTGAAGTTCGACGTCGTGTTGATTCTGTGATTGACCTCGTAACAGTGGAATCAAAATATCACCACAAGCGCTTTTCGACATTTATGGGGAAGTCAACAAATATTCCAGGTTGCAGCGTTCAAATGAGGGCTAGAATACCGGAAAGAACGCTGCCTTTCTGAAACTGTGCGAATTTATGGCACGTGCGGACGAATGCCAATATATATCAACGTGATCTTTTTGACAAAATGTGTAAACTTTCTCCCGAAGAACTTTACACTGAAAAGTATTTAAGAAGTAGGTTGCAAGAATATTTTGGCCCGAGGATCGTCATGTCAAATGTTAGAGGTATAGTTGTGTTGTTTCATGATGTAGCTAGTAGGATACTCACCAACGACTGGTATTCCAGAAGGTAAGAAGATTCTGCTGACGAAAGGAAGAGAATTGTGTCCTTGGCCGCTCAAATTATTGAAGAAGATATCTGCTCCGCTATCTATGACACAGATACATACTCTTCTCTTGAAGATATACAATCTGGAGGTATTATGTCGAATCCAGACACGCTGAAACTATTTTTGCAAGAGATGACCAGGTCACGAAATAATACCCACTATTCGCAGAAAACGTTGACGTTTTCTGCGAATGCGTTGCTCATGCGTTCGTCCAAAATCTTTTATCTCGGAGATCCAGTTGAGTACGTCGGGTTACCTACACAGACGATACCGGTCGTGTACTCTTATTGACCTTTTTCATGCTTTGGGATTATGCTCCTCATACACAGAAGTTTGAATCGTCGGTTACACAGAACGCGCAATTGTCTGTAAACGAGAACACCTTTGTTCAATGCTTTTGACAATGCACATCACCATGTCTGTAGCAGTGATGGTTACAGCGCTTTTCATGTAATGGGTGGCATAACGTGCGTAACACCACCTACACACGTTAACGCTGAAATTAAAGTCCATAGGTCGAAGATATTACCGGCTACAACGGTAATCGGCAGATTTGGTTACACAGAAATTAAAAAGTATGAGTAGCAGTACAAACGTGGACTCATGCACATTTCTCTCCAGGGTATCACGCTGCTTAATCTAGATTCCTCTCGTGGGAATGTCGCCAGCCGCATATATATCCTGTGGATGGCCGGACAGAGCTGCAAGGTGTCGAACTATGTTGGATGGAATGATTTTATGGAAACATTAACAGAAGCGACAGAAGACTATCATTGGAACCTGGAACCTAGTAACCCACCATTTATATCTGCTTGGAATTCGCCACAGAACAATGCAAAAAGCAACGACAGACAACATGCAATGTTACTTTTGACCAACCGCTGTTGATCTTGCACGAGCTTGCCCAACTCGGGACTTAAAGCAGACAGAGAAATTCTCGGAGTGACTGCGGGCTCATTCGCCCTTCGACAAGTCGGATGACGTCTTGGTCTCCCTATCGAGTGGTGTTTTTGAAGATGAAACAGTGAACTGCGACTCGGCTTTGGAGATGTGAACTTCTACATTGAAAAAGCTTGAAGGAAATTCATTTGCTGATGTTAAGATGCTCTGGTACTCTAAACTCCCTCGAACGTTATTCCATTTAAAATGCATTGCAATGTTTTTATTTACAACTTTCTCCCTTACTTTTAATGTTACAAACTTCAAATTTTACCCATATCTAGAGGAGATAAATATCTATGAATGGTATGTCTCACATTTTCAATATATCTAATAAGTCAGTTTACGTTTTTGACTCAACAGTTAAGATTTTCACAACCTGGGCGGGAATGTCCCTTCCGCAGTCCGCCTCTTCGAGCGACAGTGTTCAGTTTTTCCTCCCACGCTCCCTTGCGAAGATCCCTCGCTCAAGTTGTATAGATCAGATGACAGATAAGCCAGACCTCAAAACAAGGCTTTTTTTAACTACAGAAAGATGGAATGACAAAAAAGTAGCAAAAAGTTATACAACTCGGGTGGCAAACCAGCTTCAAATATGACAGGAAGGTGCGATGATTGAAACAATTACTAAGTTGATTTTGAACATATTAGATAATAAACTTGTATAGCCAATGTCCAGTGATGATTTCAGAAAATTTCTTCCGGGGGAATTTCAATACAAATTGAGTGATAAAAGTACGAAAAACAAATCTATTTTTTGTATCAAAAACAAATCTATTTTTTTTTTTTTCTGTGTACAGATAGGAATGAATGAATCTCCAGTTTAGGGTCCCACGGTTGTGTCTCCTTGGGGGTGAAAAGATACAAATGAGAATGATGAAAAAACTGGTGGATTGACGAATTGAGAGGAAGCAGAACTCCAAGAAAACCCAGGAGCACGGTGTTGTCCACCATATGCGTACATGGTTGGATCGGCCCAGGGGCGAGCCAAGGACCTTTACACCCCTTTCAGAAGAACCCACACCTTTACACTCCTTTCACAAGAATCCACTATGGTCGCGCCACCACGTCGTCAAAGTTTCAAATGGAGCCTTTCACACGTAGTGGGCGTCGCACCTTTAGTGGCGCGGCAAGAATTCTGCTGGCGGGATCCCGCGACTTTCCAACCACCAAGCTGGCAGCGCCACCATGTCGTTCCATTGTCTCAAATGAAGGTTTTCACACGAGAGTGGTTTTCCGAGTCACCAGAGGCACATTTATCTGACAATTTTGCATTTCAAACATGAATATCAAAGTAGAAAACACACACTTCGACACAGAAAACTTCACAACCGAAGTTCAGTCAAGGACTGCAGTATGTGAAATTACTGCTGAAGAATATTCAAACAGAGAATTGAAGTAGAGATGCTGGGAGGAACTTGTAAACATTTTTATAAATAAAGAGGATGCCTCGCCTGCAGAGAAAAATGAATTTGGCAAGTTTTACATTTGTAGATACAATAAACATTAAATTGATATAATTTATTTATGGCCTTTTGGCATCTCAGGCAAATCGAGATAGGGTACTATGGTATTTTGAGTAAGTAGTTTCAGTCTACTACGAGTTAGCCCATTCACTTTCAATCGAAAAGAACGTATTTTTCTCGGTGGTTATACAGAGGTTATATGAATTTCTAACCTAATTTATTCATTTTTAAAACATGAAACCGTTAGATCAGTTTTCTGTCACTGTCGGATTGTGCGTTTGTCTTCTGATAGTATATCCCCCTATTAATTCTGTATCGAGTATGCTGACTCTCATGTTCGTATCCCCACAAGTCAGTTCGTCTTTTAAATATTGTAGCAACTCATCAAAAGTTGAAATGCTCATCCGCGTGAAATTAAAAATATTTTTCGAATTCTGTCGCAGATTATTGTACAGTGTGTAGAATATTCCTTTCGTTGATCGATCTTGTAATAACAGACGCACCCAAAATTTACCTTTTCTCCACTTTCGGAGTTTACGTAAACGTGAGAACAGAGAAACAACACTAACTGCTTCTTCCAGCTCCATTTTCGAACTTGTGGCACGGTTATTGGAGCGACCATGGTGGCTTCGCCTTAGTACCGGAGGTGAGCACTCTACCACCGGAGGTGAGCACTCTACCACCGGGTCACACCTCTCCCGCTGTGTAGCAATGAATAAAAGAAAGACCTGAAGCAATCGGGGGGACATTTCGTAGTCTGAATCAATTGGACCCAGTATTCAAATACTTATTTCTTTATCATGTTTTTAAATGTGATATCGTGTGAATCCGACGTATACAAAATTTTGAGAAAATAATACACAGAACTTTTTAGAGGTAATTCCTCACGCCGAAGTTCTAAAGAATTTTCTGTAAACGTATCTTGAACAATGCCTACTTTGGAGCTGGGCGCTGCCGAAAGAGAAAAATATCAGACGGATTTATTTCAATTATCGCAGTCTATGTAATAGTTAGCACAGAAATCGACAGGCATGTCGTTTCTTATTTTCGGCTAAAGAGAGTGCGGTGATGTCTTAAAAATAATAGGCGAACAAGAACAGTATAATCACCAAAATTTGTAGATATATTGTCCATTGGCCAAGTACTGGTCGTCATAAATATGGTTATTGAATATAGCGAATATCAATTTTACTACAGTTTTGTCAAAATTACTCTGTTAGAATTTATTATAATATCTTCATGAAATATAATAATTTCTTTTTCATTTGTTTTTATGAACCAGGAGCGTATGAACATAGCTCTTTCGCGCTTGTTCGAGGGAGGCATTGTTCTTGTTTTCCAGTAGTAGTCAAAAAGGTATAGAACATTTAATATTTTTTTTTTTTTATATAAAGAAACATGATACTTATATTCATCATCATTTCCTCGTATAGTATCAAAAAAATCGTGACAATGTCGTCTTCAGAAATAATAATAATAATAATAAATTTTATTGTCGTTAAGCTATTCACAGCAATGGACAACGTCAAGTTTGTAGAATAAGATACAGATAACAATTTATGACAATTACAATAGCCATTCTAGTTAAAAATATAACAAAATTGATAATACAACAGCAGCAACAAATACAATATTCACTTATATATTTACAGTTATAGCTATATAATAGCCTAATTGTTTATATGTATATATTTATAGTATGGTTATATAATTTTACAAACAATGTGTATAATTAAAAAGGAGAATATGTTATATTTCTATGGAACAGTCAAAAAATTCCTCTAATGAGTAAAAGGGTGTTGCAACTAACCAACTGGACAATTTTCTCTTAAATCTATTCAGATGTTCGTTTCTTACTGTTGGAGGCAGCTTATTATACATTTTTATTCCTAATATCTCATAGCTATTTAAAGATTTGGACAGTCTTTGAAATGGTACATTAATATGTTTATTGTTCCTAGTGTTGTAGGAATGTATATCTTTTCTGAGCTGTACGTTTTGTAGATTACTTTTTACCTGTTGGAGTACTGTATAGATGTATAGGTTAACCACTGTCATAATCTTTAGATTGATAAACAGAGGTCTACAGTGGGCTAACCTGTGTGAGTCTGCGATAATTCTGATTACCTTTTTCTGTATTAGAAGGATATTGTTTGCATGACAACTGTTTCCCCAAAATAAGATACCATACTTAATTATACTCTGAAAGAAAGCAAAGTAAGCAGATCTGACATATTCCTGAGGAACATGATTTTTCAATTGTCTTAGCAGATATGTTACCCTTGACAGCCTACTACAGAGATAATCAATATGTGGTTGCCATGATAGCTTATTGTTAAGAATTACACCCAAAAACTTTACACAGGTTGAGCTATTTTCAAGACATACATCTTTGAGACTAAAAGTCATACGTTGAGTTTTATTTTCGTTAAGTGAAAGTCCATTAGCCTTGAACCAAATCGCAGTTTCTGCCCATGTATTTTCAGTTATGGATTGAAGTGAACTTAGATCAGCACACGTAGTCAGGAAAGTCGTATCATCAGCATACAAGATTGACTGAGCAGATAAGAAGGAAGGTAAATCATTAATCATTACGACAAATAAAAGGGGTCCAAGGACTGAGCCTTGCGGTACTCCATACTTAACTGTTGCAGTGCCAGATTTAGTTTTATTTACAGAAACACTTTGCTTACGGTTATCTAAGTAGGACTCAAATAGCCTATAGCTAATCCCGCGGATCCCGTAGTACGCCAACTTATGTAGAAGAATTGTGTGCTCAACACAATCGAAGGCTTTACTTAAATCGCAAAATGTGGCCTGAACAAATTCTTTATTTTCAAAAGCTTTGAGAATTTTCTTGATTAATAAATCTATAGCACCAACAGTTGACCTACCTTTAATAAAGCCAAACTGTGAAGCACTAAATACATTTTGCTGAACTAGATAATCATATACCTGCAAATGCATCACTGTTTCAAAAATTTTTGCGAAAACTGGGACCAGAGAGATGGGACGATAGCTTGATGGACAATTTTCAGGACCCTTTTTATATACAGGTACAACTCGTGCTACTTTCAAAGAATCAGGGAAAACTCCCTCTGTTAAACATTTGTTAATGCAATAGGTAAGCGGCAAAGCTATACAATCAATCACATTCTTAATTAAAATGCTCGATAAACCATATACATCAACACTTTTGGCCGGCTTAAATTTTTGTACAATGTTCAAAACTTCTAGAGGAGATATATTTCTAAATTCAAAATTACCTTCAATACGGTTTATACTCTTCTCTATTAGACTGTCAGCCGTTAAGTTGGGTTTTACAATATTATTATGTAGTTCTTCTACGGAGTTCACGAAAAAGTTATTAAAATCTTCGGGGTGGGGGTAAACAAAGTCCTTTACATTACCTTTAGCTACAGAATTAATTATATTCCAGGCTTTCTTACATTTATTATCAGATGAGTCAATTTCCGCTGAATTATATTTCTTTTTTGCCTCGTTGATAGCTACCTTATACGTTTTCCTAGCATGCATATAAACTGATCTAGCCGCTTCACTTTTATCTCTACGGTATAAGTTTAAATACAGCATAACTTTACACTTCATTGAGCACAATTTGGGAGTATACCAGTTGGACTTATTTTCTTTGTAGCATTTCTTAAACGGGTTATTATTGATTTTACAAGTTCTTTGTGGAAAAGAAATTTCAAAATTGTAAAGAAACACATTCAAAAATTGTTCGAAGAGTGCATCGGAATATTATAAGTATAGCCTAGAAGCACCTTTACATCTTGAAAAGTAGCGAAACTATATCGTTTCTAGTGATAAGCAAAACAAGATCAGCACCAAGCCAGAAATTTTCAACTGTATCATCTTTCATCAAGAACATTTTCACATTCTCATATTCTCTCTTCTTTTCATTCGCACTATCTTTTATCATCAAATCAACTACTTTCTCATCTTCCTTCTTCTCTTCATCTTGCTTTTCTGCTACATATTGTCCTTTCTTCTCTAATAATGATGTTTCTGACATCGGTTCTGTTTCCACTTCTGTTTTTTTTCTTCTCCTGAGTTGTTTCCTCGGTACTATCTAGTTCTCTTGATACATAATCTGTATTTACATGAAGCTGTAAGAGTTCACTTTTCTCACTAGGGATTTTATCCAAGTATTCTGTAGACTTTATGGTATTTTTGAAATTTATCAATTTCTTTGGTGTCACTACTCTGGTTCTGGCCTGAAATATGTAATGTTTTCTTCTCAGCCAGACCATCAGCAGTTATCTGTATTGGTGTCCCATATTTTATGGCTTCTGATGAAGTACTGCTTTCTAGTTGGCTCCTTCTTCTAGTGTAACAGCAACGGCTCCAGCGATTCTTAACATTACAAGTTCGGCACGCTGTATTGTACGCAGAACACTTTCGTGGAATTTTATGAATGAAGCCACAACGGTTACATCTTTTTCTTACATTTATGTATTGTTGATCTCTACTTTCCAGGTTTAATTTTGGTTTCCAGACGCTGGCGTTACCTTCTGTTGTACAATCAGCATGTTGTGGGGTAACCTTAAGATAATTAATAAAAATTTGCGCTTCTTACATATATTGCCAGTGTAGCATTATGTTTATCGCCCTATTAAGAGATAGCTGTCGTTCCGCTAAAAGTAATGATTGTAGCTCTACATTGCGTAATCCAGTGAGGCATTGATCTAATACAAATCTTTGATATTGGGTACGAAAATGGTAACATGTAGTCTGTGTTTTAATGTTAGCCACAAATTCAAATATGCCTTGTTCATACTGCTGCTGTAATGTGAAAAATTTGTAACGTTCTTCTCTTAGGTACTCATTAGTCACGGAATCTTTGATGTTGAATGTTTGGAAACACCTTAGTTTCTACCATGATTATTCCAGATAATAATCTATATTCCTTGAATGTAAAAAAAATATTAATACTTCCAGGGAACAGCTTCGTATACAGATTACCATAGTATTTCCACTCTTAAAGTAAGACCATTATCCTGAATGTGGATTCGTATCCCATCATTTCGTCGCCATTGTTAATAACTAAAAATATGTAGTTAAACCATTTTCTGTTTATTCCGATTAGATCTGTCATTTAGATATTCTCACAAAATTCATATTTTATTTACATGACAACCATGTCCACCGTCCGTAACGAGGACTATGGCCTACACATTTGAATCTAAGAATCCCCCCATTGTGAGAGCATGTCTCATATATCACAGCTCATTACTACGGGAACGTAACTGTGGTATTTGACGGGTACCCCGAATATTAAACAAAGGACGCTGAGCACATGAAACAAAGATCAATTGTGTCTTCAGTAGAAGTTCTAGTGGGTCTAGAGGTTAGTGATTAAACCGCAGTATCAGTTTTTAGCAAAAAGGAACCTTGCCATTGTCATAGGATCACAGCTCGGAGAAAAAAAAAGTACCGTAGTGCACCATGCCGAATCTGACGCTGACCGCCTCAGTCCCATCTGCTCTCGGGTTAGCTGAGACATATGATAAAGTTGTTGTTGTTGAAGATGACAGGTTTGCTAGTTCTTCTTGTGGCACTCGCACAGTCGAACAGGAACGCTGATATGCTGATTCCAAGGTCCAAATCTCAGGTTAAGATGGTGTTCAGTTCGAAAAAATTACAGGAAGTTCTCGGCGAAATACAAAGCGATATACCATTTTTCACGCTATGTCTGGATGTGACACTACATCTGCACCGTACAAGAAGGGCAAAACACATGCGTTTAATGTACTACAGGCATCATCGAATCCTCGTCAAACGGTCACCATCTTTAATTGTAAATGATGATGCAGAAGAGATTGTAGCTGCAGGAGAAGTTTTTCTTGTCGCATTTTACGGAGGGAAAGAAGATGAAGATTCGAACAAGACGCGTTATAGAAATTACCTGAGAACAATCGCTAAAAAGTCCATCCATGCCAGCTTCGACCTGTCCATTCTTCCACCTGCATCGGCTGCAGCAAGACAACACAGCTTGTGGGTGTATCTTTAGGTTTAGGAATGGTTTGGAGAATCTTTACCAGAAGCGGAATGAAGTTAGAAAAAACAAAATGACAACTTAGTTGCAACTGATACCTCATTACCCCCCTACAACAGAGAATCTAATTAACCTCGTACGGTGTAACTGTAGGACAGGATGGGGGAGGGCTTGTGGTTGTCGGAAAGGTGGACTTCGACGCTCCCGAATGTGCGGAAACTGCTCCGGCGAATGGTGCACAAAATCAACCTGATCCCATCGATCTCGGGGATTCCGATGAAGAACTGTGCGATGTAGAAGATGGCACACCAGATGAAACAGCGCTCTCTGCAAGAGATTCGGGTCCCAAATGCAGACTTCAAGCGACTTCGCACTGAGTGAACATTTGCAATGGCAAGCCTCATTTAACACTAAGCTTATTCGCCGACCGGGTAGCCGTGCGGTCTAAGGCATTAGGCTAACGACTCGAAGGTTTTGGGTTCGAGTCCCGGCAGGGCCATGGGTGTCTTTTAACTAGAACGTATAATCGTGACGGGTCGAAGTCAACAGTTACTAGACTGGTCCATATAAAATAAAGGTTACTAAGCTTATTCCTCGAACTCAAAAGATACTGGCGGATTATTTCATGTGTAATCGGAGAGCCCGCATATTTTATTTTAAATTCTTATGGATTTATGTATGCAAATAATGTATTGATTTGTTTATAGCAAGTGTATTTTGCCTCAACCTGTACAGATATGATATGATTCATCAAAACAAGTCATTCTGCGAAAACCGCACCCTTTACAATTCTTAGAACCGGTACTATGAGCTACAAAGGAAAATCCGAGATGGCGGCCATTTTTCCAAGATGGCAGCGGGTTCCCTACGTGGATTTTTTTTGTTTTAGTATGATAATCAAGGTTGTCCGTAAAACGTTTCCACCAATTTTTGGCTTGCTAACACAGTTCTCTTCACTTGAGCGCAATATACCTGGACTATAGACCAAAAGGTCATTTTTAAAACTTGTATGTGGCACACCGATCGCACGTAGAGTAGCTATTTTAATTTTTAAGGTAGGATAATATAAGTGGTATCGTTGAAAAGCTTAGTTTATGCTCTATCACGTTTATTTCGAGGTATTTTTCTTATCTCTGATAGTTTCAGAGTTATTTGCTATTGAAGAAATATTGTAAAACAAACTGAACTATACTTTGAGGATATTGGTCGCCATATGGCTGCGGTATGTAAGGACCACATAAAATTTAGCTCAATAGAATATAATAATATTGTGAGAATAACAAAAGAACCAAGTCTCTAGGTTAATTATGTGAAAAGAAATTGTGATTTAAGTGTACTTCGATGTCTCCACCTGAGCGCCATATTGAATTCAAGATGGTGGCGGATTCACCAAGTCGGATTTTTTGGGCCTTTTGTTATGTTGATCACGGCTGTCCATAGAACATTTTCACCAATTTTCATGTTGTTAAATCAGATTTCTTACTTTATCTCAAAATGCCTATACTATAGTATTTCTACACTAGGCAGTTTCCTTAAAAATTCACATTCTCGCAAACCATAGAAGACTTTGTAAAATAAAATAAAAAATAACGAACAAAACGCTTGGTGCAAGATACATACCTGTCCCGAAATGAGAGCAAAGTTATCTAAGAATGTCGGCCAATTCAAAGTCTCATATTCCCGCTCCACTTTTACAAGCATTGCAGCAATGGAGCCTTTGAGGTCATTAACTTTTAAAATGAGTGACTCTAATGCAGAATCCAACTGCTTCTCTTCACGCTGCATTTTTCTGCAAGAATTCAAATATTGCATTAACTTTACTGAAAATTAATTAAATACAAGTATCACAGCTAGAAGGGAAAACAGCACATTTACAGCCTTATTGTTTGTCATTCTTATGACTTGTTTTCCTAAAA
The DNA here is from genome assembly GCA_022664845.1 of Lepisma saccharinum. NCBI lineage: Eukaryota > Metazoa > Arthropoda > Insecta > Zygentoma > Lepismatidae > Lepisma > Lepisma saccharinum. Next base: position 13,978 of record JAGDQP010020886.1, on the reverse strand, counting down.
ATAGAAATTACTCCTATTAAAAAACAAATATTACGGGCAATTTAATATTAACAACTGTTCACCTACTTTTCCAATCACTCAGTTTCGCTACGCGTGTATTATCTACAGCCAAGCTCAAGCTTGGGTACTCGTAGTTAAATTACCGACCGCTGTAGTTGTGTTGCGTCAGGCCTTCCTCTCCTAGGTTCTGGGTTCGAGTTCCAGCTAAGGCATGGATGTTTGTGGATTTTAGAAACTTAACATCTAATGGAATCGTTACGGGCCGAAGTCATTTGTTACTAAAATAGCCCAGAAATACGAAGTTATTTTTATTTTATCGTAGTCAAATTATGACAGGAAAGTTTAATGCGTAACGTGAGGGAACACAAGGAGTTCTTGATGTAAAAGAAACGCCAAGAAGAACGATGAGAGACAATCAGGAGAAACTGAAATAAACGAGAGCTAGTAATAGTTTAGGAACTGCAAAACAACTGGGCGTCAACTGATTGGAAAATACACGACGATATATTGTAATTAATTAAATAAGGAATTAAACTTATCTAGAAATTCAGATTCTTTTCTTGCAAAATCCATATAATTTTGCCTATTTTACACATAAAAAAGACGAAAGCGAAGCAGAAGTGACTTCTGCTAATTGATAAAAGAAAAAAAAAAACACTTTTTGTACACTTTGACTAATATTCGAGCCCCTATCTCGGTACCTTGCTGTTAATATGAGCAGCTAATATTTTGTATGTTATATCTCTATAGGACGCTTAGACCCTAGATTTTCCTAGCAAAATTTCAGGATAGGTTTCGATATGATCTCATTGACGGTCTCTGTGTGAGTTTGTACTGTATCTGTTCTTAGAGCATTTACATCCGATGAAAAGCAATGGTAAGCCACCGCAAGTTCATTTTACCCAGGGGCTTTGCCATAGTTTCGAAGAGGACATATCACTAATTATAATCATCACAAGTTCGAAGGATGGCATCGCTCAGCGAAAACCTCTAGGGAAAGGGATGAGACGGCAGTGGCTAGGTCTTCACGTATAACATCTCTACTCACACGGAAAGTTGTCTCATTTGTGCTTATTTCGACTTACCTTCACTTTAGAGAAACTCTGGAAACTCCCTACCTCCTTTGGGGAGTCTCTTGTGCACACATTGCACAGTTTTGGAATATGATTTTTGAATAGAGCTGTTTTGATGTCTTTGACAATAACATGCCGCCTTAGCTTTACTGTTAATGGCATTGTAAGTATCAAGCTCTAAAATATTTTACCACGCTTTCAGCAGCTCCGAGACGCAGTGCAATTTCAAACCCATATACTAACTCTTTTTGCTGTTAATGCACTACCATCCCTCCAGGTTCCACGATTCTTGGTCGTATTGTTACACCCTGTATATGGTAAAATCGCAGGAGTTTCGTGTGGTACGATTGAATTCTTTATAATATATACGAATTTGGAGCAATTTCTTGAATTCTGAAAGTGCGAAATTTTAAAAATATATTTTCCCGTATTTGTTACATCACTTATGTTATCATACCAGCTAATATCTCTACAATGGTCTAATCATATATTTGGCCAAGAAAAAGTCACTTCTCGGTTATTATTTGGTTCGGAAAAGACTCAGGGAGATACTGAAAAGAAAGTGAAATTTGTGGAAAGAACTTTCAACAACAGCCAGGCCGCGGTCACTGGAAATGGTATTGGTGGGTTTGTCCGAGAACAGGAGTGCAAAGAGACTTTCTTCCTTTCCTCTGTGGGGGAGGGGGCAAAAAGGTACGTATTCTCCCCCCCCCCCCTCAGAAATCTGACACGACAGTCCTAAACTTCATTCAAGAATATAAGCGATCTTAAAGTTCTTCTTGGAAGGAATTGAATTTGATTTCTTTATTTACGGCTTTCAGGCATATAAGGCTCAGACCAGGATAGGGGCGGGGAAAGGATTCGGGAAGGTGTCCGTCAGGGCCTATGTTGATAGTGTCATCCCGGCATTTGCCTGAGGAAAAAAAACTGTCAGGATGGTCGGCCGCTGGGATCGAACCCAGGACCTCCCGAATGCTACGCCGCCAACGCTCTACCACTGAGCTACGGCAGCTCGGTACCTCTTCTTGGAGGAAACACACACAAATATACATATATATATATATATATATATATATTCACAAAACACAATTTATGCTTGAAGTACCTCTATTTACCAGAAGATGAGAACAGCGCATGATCTGGGAGCCTCGCAAGGACAGCTACCCAAATGCCCACAAGGACCTTAACTAATTTGTTCTTAAACTGGATCACTTGATACGGAATGACTCAGTAATGTATACAGGTATGATTCATGTGCATGGTCACAGGTTCAATTCCCGCCGGTGTCCACTGAATGGGGTGGTTCGGAGCCCACTTTACCAACAGCTGTACGTTCCGTGCCCAATTAGAACATTAATAACAATTCAAAAACATACATGTACGATTTTCACCAAAGTGCATGTGTATGTGACAAGATACTTAAAATACATATGCTCTCTGTGTGTATATCAGTAAATTATTTCACCAATTACACCATCAGTTAAAAGGAATTTGATTATTACAAGTCTTCTTTTAGAAAAAAAACTCAAAACAAGCTTGGATTACCAATCGATCATCTGTAGAAAAATTTTCCCTCTGAGAAAGGAAGCAAATTACCTTGGCTGTGTTACACATTTGAAGGGTACACGGGAAAACCTATTTAGTTCAAAAACTAGAGATTTTCATGGAGAAAGAAAAATAAAGTTATAATCCCTATGCTTTCCATTGTTCTCGGCTGATGACTTCCCTTTATTATCTGTCACGTGGAAGTTACCTAACAGAGAATTAAAATGATGGACCGCGCTGGCTCAATGTTTAGAGCGTTCACCTCTGGCGCTTGGGGTCGTCGGTTCAAACCCTGCTCGTGCCATGTGGTTTTGTAGTGGACAAACACCGCGTGCGTGGTTTTCTCAGGACTCTCCAGTTTCCTCCAACTTTCTTCATTCCATCAATCATCCCATCATTATCCATTCGACCTGAGCCAAAGTTGCCTAAAGGCCTTAAAAATTAAATTTAAAAAAATAATTAAAATATCATTATCTCAGATGTTTAACATACTTGACAGTAATTAGTCATTTGTTGCTAGCTATAAGTAGGTAATTCATTCAGTCTTCTGACTTAAAAGAATACAAAGAGCTTCTCCCATTGTTCACCCCATGGTAAATCACGCGACCTTGTAATGACTGCGTCATTACATTCAGTAAATATATTATATAATTATAATATTTAAATTTTATGCAAATATTCATTATAAATAATGTATAATTATATCATTACAGGATTGGCCAATCGAAGGGTATATGATAGGTAAAGATGTGCACATTAAGTTTTTAGATTTAGAGAGTTATATTTTAAAACTGTAACTGTGTGTGTACATAGGCGTTTTATCTTTCTTTCTTTTCTTCTTTTTTTTTAGCTACAGAATAATAATGGAATAATATGCATATGGGACATGTAAAGGGAGTATATTGTTAGTGTAGAATATTTATATTATATAATTCTATGTTTCGTTTTATTCTTTTCTTTTCATATGTTTAACAGACAAAAAATTAAAAATGCTGTGAGAAGGAACAGTTTCGTTTCGTTTTGCGAGAAGGTATTTTTTCCCCTCCTCTGTCGTAGAAAACTTCATCTCACGGAGTGTCTTCCTTGTTTTCGGCAGTATTGCGTATTCCTTCTCCTCCTCTCCTCCCGCCCTTTGGATTTTTTTTTTTCAGGAAGGAAGCGAGGTTTTGAGAAGAACTGGGAGAAGTCGGACAATGAAGAGAAGTGTGGAAGGCGGATACAATGGGGTGTCCCTTTTACAGGATTTTATTATATTATAGCTAGACCATATTTTAAGTGAAGCGACGCGTTTGAAAGCAATAAATATATTATGCTTTCTTTATTTTGTGGTCTGTAAAATACAAGTAAGAGAACTGTGGTAGAATATCAATGGCCACGCGAGACCTTTGCAATGAGTACTTACCTTAAGAAAGATAGTTGAAATATGGAAAATAAAAGCACTCTTACAGTTTTTATTCATGTGTATGAGTGCTAATGATTTCATATCGTCTGATAATTCCTGTGAGTATTTTTTGATGATTATTTCATGTGTTTGCTGAGAGAGATAAAGGGAAAGACTGTGATGCCTTTTTTGTGAACTTGTGCGATTTACTAGAAATATACCTAATTTTTGCGGGGAACATTAACAAGCTTTATTCTTTATGTATCGTAATGTTTTCCTTCAGGGACGCCTTAATTGCTTCCACAACGACCAGTTTAACTGAGTCTGGCGCCGTTACTGAATAATTTATTATTTGGTAGGTAGAGCAAGGTAGAGTGAATGAAAGGACCGGTGTTTGTCTTTTTACCCTTCACCTTTTATTAAAAATACAGTCCGTAAAGTTAATAAAAAGATACTCCCGTACAAAACTATGAGACGTAATTTTGATGTCCAAAGTAACTCAATTACTTTCTCTAAGTTTCCTCGATTGTAGTTGATGTTGGCCCAAACAACGGCTTGTTGCCTGGCAGTAGTTGGTCCAAATAGCGGGTGGCTATCTGGCAGAGAAAGGAAGTTTTCAGAGTCCAATCCCGTAGCAGATCTGGACTTAGGGAGTTTGCCTATCCCGTAGCAGATCTGGACTTAGGGAGTTTGCCTATCCCGTAGCAGATCAGGCGGTAAGTGAGGACTGACCTATCTCGTAGCAGATCCGACGAAGGTGAGAAAGAGGAGAGTAGACGCGACTATTCCTGGGAGCGAACTACTATTTGTTTACAAGTCGAAGCACGTGTCTTTACTCACACTACGTACTCTGCCTTTACTATTGTTTGTTTACAATAGTAACAGCACCTGTTTCTCGCCTCCTGCGGTAGCACGCGTTTTATACACTTCGTGGCATAATTCAAGTCACTTTACAGTATACTTACTTTTTAGTTTGCATGAGGACCACGGGAACAAAGAAACGGTAGTAGGGATAGCACAACTATTTGGAGGGAATAGTTTATGCTCTTTCGTAGGTGGTGTAACCCAGAACCAGGGGGTCTTGTTACTGCATGTTACCTGTAGATGGATAAATTTGGTGGCCGCAGCTCGGAGCGAGAACAGGAGTTCCGCTTAAGGTTCTATTGGGCTATCAAGTGGTCTAGTAGTATTAGTGGCTGGATTGGAAATGTAGCATGATTAGTTACACAGGAAAATTAAATATTTTGCAGAGTAGAAGTAGGATTTATTAACGATTTGTACTATAATTATTTAATGTAGTTAGGAGCAATGAATAAAATAACTGGCTAACTGGAAGCATGAGGGTATGGAGCGATTGGGTTTAATCGCAGGCAATTAATTTTGGCTTTTGTGGCTAGGGAATTAATTAAAGAAGTAGTTACTTGCCGAGAAATTCCTAGGTAGGAATTTATAGATTACGAGTTACTGGTAAAATGCATGTGGTGTATGTATGGGTCTTTTGTTTTTAATACGGAATATTGGTGCATACAAGGAGGAATATAGGGAAGCAAATTTGGGACATTTGGTTGGATTCACGGGTAGCTTTTAATGGAAGAATAAAGTGGACTGCATGTGATGCATGTATAGGTTTCTGGGTTTTATTCGGTTTTATAGAGCACGCTGGTTGGAATCCAGGGAACCAAATTTGGGCTATTTAGCTGGATCCTATGTAATCCTTAACGGAATTAATAACCGTTAATTATCTGAGAAATCATCTCTCGGAAGCTATTTTGATTTGCTTTCAATGTGCTTAGACTATACTGAAGCATGTTGATTGTGTTTTTATTAATCTCCACGCTTTGATGGAGTCGCTCCAGACAAAAATTAAGTCACGTTAGGTGAACTATTGCCTGATTCGAGATTACCAGTAACCGATGTGGCGGATACTTTCGTTTCTGTTTCGTCAACATGATTATCGGATTGATGTATCCGATAATTTAGTTTCTATATTTTCTTCATTATCATCCTCCAATAAACGGGTTCTCCAATTCGGCAGCAGATGATTCATATCATTTCGACCTAACAGACTGTCGAAATGACTATCCAAGGTATAGTGAAAAACCGTTGTTTGTAGACCAAAGGGAGTTGTATAAGTCCTTTCACTGTTAGAGTATGGCGTGTCAATGAATGTAAAGAAATCTCCACTGGCTCTACGAGATGTTGCAATCGGAAACTTTTTATCATGTTCCTGTCAATAAAATATAAGACGCCCCTATCTACCATTATATCTAAGAAATGACCTTGCACTGACATTTGTACTAATGACACAGGAGGTTCCTCAGCTGAATTGGAATCTGATATAGTATTGATTCATAAGTTATCCCAAGCATCGTCGGCAGAACGGATTTGTGAAATTACCTTATCAAAGTGATCGTTTTCCGCAGTTAATCGTTTTAATGCCGACATTAGAACTTTTAGGTCGGTTCTTATGCTCTCGTCGTTTAAGAAAATGATTTTGCTTTTGGCAATATTAGCATATTTTTCCATAAGGTGGACATTTTGCTTTTGGATGATCGTAAGAGCAAAATTTGCAATTGTAAATCATAGGATCTTCCATATCACTGCTTTTCTTCAGATTAGGTTTATTATTGGCCTTGATCCACTCTACTTCCGAGGAAAGCATTGACGAACGAGTCATATTTTGTGACAATATTTTACTATCCTGGTCCACAAGTTCAAACTGTATTGTCAATTCAGATGCTCTTTCAAAGTGTAGTTCCTGTGATGAAAGCAAGAGTTTTCGAAGGGAGTTGTCACTGATGCCAAAAATTAACTGTGTCGTCAACGCATCGTCACAGAATGAAGCGAACTTACATTTATTCGCGAGTGATCGAAGTGCCGCAATATATTCTTTTACCGGCTGACCTGGATGGTGACGTACGCGGTAAAATTTGTATTTATCAGTAATTAGATTCGACTTAACCGTAAACAGTTGTGACAGAAGATCTTTAATTTCCAAAAAGGACAGCTGATTCGTACTTCTTGATGTAATCAAGTCTCGCATCTGTCCCTAAGCTTTAGAGTCGATAGAAAAGAGTAACAAAGGAGCCTTTTTTTCTTCCTTCACATCCTGTATAAGACAAAATAACTCGAAACGTTCCAAGTATTGGTCTATTCTTCCTTCTTCTGGATTAAACATCTGAAAGGATAATGGATTGGCAGACGTTTTGCACGGTATGTTCTCGTGTAGATTCTAAGTTGTATGATTATCACCTTGCCTCGTTCTAGATTTTACCTCGTCGCCATTGTTAGTATTCTAGGATATGTCATAAATAATTTCAAATATTCAGATTACCTCAGTCCTTAATCATAAGCAATATTCTTCATGAAAAGTAACCAGAACTATTGTTCAGTACATGAATCAATAGATACAGCTAAGGAACATTGGATATTATTATAATAACAACAATCACAGTATTCTCATATCCAAAATGCATAATCGTTGAACAATCATACTAACAGTAGGTTAGCTGCAATATCGTCTAATGCAGAAGCTATCTGTAATTTGAATTTCATTGCCCGAACACCAAATTTGCCACTTCTGATCCAATAATTCTATTAAAGTTTCCATACCATTGCATTCCTTGTTTGTAGATTGTATAGAAGAATCACATGCATGTCTAATATTTCAAATGACCAATTTGGGAACAGTAATTGTATAGCCTCATTACCCATGATAATGTCTGGCAAATCTATTCTGGTTACCAGAAAAGGAATCACTAGTTGCTGTGATTCACGACCATGCCAATCGATCCAATAATCTCCCATTCTGAGCCATTAATAATTTTAAGCATTTGCTTTTGAGACTTCAGGTTAGATATGTCACCTAGCCGAAACAACTGGTCTACTGAAATTAAGTTTTTGTTATGTGCGGTGATAGGTATGACTTTGCACAAGTGATTCTTTATTAATATTTCCACAACGAGTATTTAACTATTCTTAGTATCATCCTCAAGACCATTTTGTACACAACCATACATGAATACATCATTTAAACAACGTGCAGGTACTTCAGGGTGTTCTTTCTTGTTCGCAATAAAACTCATTACAACATTCTAAATAAGGAATAAGTTCTTCCTGTTCTTTAGACGTGTCATCTATTAGATTTCCTTGTGTCTGTTTGTTCTTTGATTGACATACGTTGCACGTGTCCAATTTTGCCGTACGCTCTGCACTTAATTTTAAAGCATAACATGTTTTATAGCTTTTCTCGTCGACGTGGCAACCTCCACAGCGGTAGCAAACACATTTCTTCTTGCTTATTTGTTGAGTTTTGTTTATTTTTGCTTGCGTTACCTGGTGTATTTTCTTCGACCTAGATGAGATATCAGGCCTCTGACGAAGTTTCTTGAAGTAGGTCGCATCTTTCTCGACTTGCTCTTCTAGGTTGAGTCTATCTATTGCTGTCTGAAGAGTACGTTTTTCGTCTGCTAATAACTGACGTCGTACATCTTCTCGATATACATCTACTACAATCTAGTCTCTGGTCTCTAAGGAGGTTGTCGACTTGTGGACCAAAGTCACACCTCATGATCTGCCGTCGCAAGCTGCGTAAGAATTCCTCCGCTGTTTGAAACATAGTTTGCCGCATTGTGTGGAAACGATATCGTTCAACTATCGTATTTCAACGGTAACCAAAAATGTTGTTGTAACAAGGATTGTAAGGTTTAAAATGTTTGTTCTTGTAACCTTTCAGATGCTACTAAATCCTTTAGCGTGGCAAACAGTTCATGTGAGATATAAGCAAGAAACAATGAAATTCTTTTATCCGCTTTTACATTGTATCATAATAAGTATGGAAATGATCTAGGTAGACATTAAGATCGAACTTCTCAAGGGTTACGCTAGTTGCCATGATATGATATCACTTGATGATAACTACCAATCTCCACTGTAAACACTGCAAATATCAACATCTAATGCAAATCGTTGGGCGCATAAATTCTACTTCCACTACTAAACTGGGCCATCTTTAATCTGCTATGATTATTAAATTATTGCATACTTCATTAATTCTAACATTAGCAACAAAGTACATCTGAATAACTATCAATCGACATTTATTGCTAAGACTGTAGGTCTATCCTACGATTACGATATAGCTCAGTCAAAGCTGATACAACACATGAAAGGTAACATGTATTTCTTCTTGATATTCTGATGCGATCAACTCCAACGATCAGTGATTTATAGATGAGATCCATCCACTTGTAATTCTAAGTAGGATTAAGACAGTACGATATGAAGACACTGTTCATAAAACACAAGTTGTTGATCTGGAGAACAAAAGATAACTAACTAAACAAAGGGTAGTCTGCCGTCACGATTCGCCCCATAGCTATTAAAATCCACACCCATGCCCCTACCGGGACCTTCGAGCCGTTGGCCTACCGCTGCACAGTCACCCGGCCGGCGAGTTCGTTTGGTTACAATAATTACTCATTATTATAAAGATAAAAAATAAGCAGTAGTGAATTAGGTGACTTGTTATGAACATATTCTTCACCCACTGATGCTGAAGATTCTGAGGTGGACGATAACTGAAAGGAAAATGATGTTGAGGACGTGATTCACGCTGTCAATGAAGGAAGAATAGAAACTAGCAAGTAAACCTATCGATGGTTCAGTGCTCTTTTCGACCAAACTTGGTAAAGAAGTAAGGTACATAAGGAAGTCGCCAGAAAGCATGATTAAAAGTGATTTCGTCCATAAAGACAGGGGCAGTAGCCAAAAGTTTAATTCAAAATAATTAGTAGTTATAGTGTGATCTTGAAAACATACGTTTATTTCTAAAACGCTTAAAAATGGAAAACAAATACACATTAATTGACACTGGGTGGAATGTACTAGAGGGTAAGTTCATCATGGTCACCATCTTGAATCTTGCTCGATCTTTTAAAATGAGAGGCGTTGGTTGTAAGTTTCAGCAGCACAGGTGGTGGAATTCACGCGTTGTCGTCTGAGAGCAATGGAGAAAGGAATCGCTTTCTTGTGTACTAAGGATGGGAACTTGAGTAGTGTAAATACTGCATATGGTTGGTGGGTTTTATATGAACGGAAGTGGTGAGGGTGTTGTTTTCTAAAGTGATGTCTAAGTCAAGGAATGTGACTTTTGTCAGAAATGGACCAAGTGAATTGGACAACGCGGAACTGGTTCAGTTGTTCTAGGAATATCTTGAGACTGGTTTCACCACGAGTCTATAGCGCCATTATATTATCCAAGAATCTTACCCAAAGTAGAGGGATCAAAGGCTGAGTTTGCAGGAAATCATGTCCACACAATTTAAATCTGCTCAGACTCCAAAAACATTGGCGAGAGGAAAATGGATATTTCAATTTTCTAATCTATCTATTATCAACAAGAATAAACAGAAGGCACGAGGATTTTAGGGCGTCATGTTGGGGCATGTGAATGTGAACAGAGTCTGCATAGTAAACAGCTGGGAAAAAGTTAATCATAGGGATGTTTATTTATTAAAATTATTGGTAAGTTGAAAATCTGTATGTGAATTTACTTCTCATAATACGGGACGCGTAATTTTTACCTAAAATACGGGACATCCCGTATTATACGGGAAAGGTGGCAACCCTACATCCCACTCACACGCAATATCGGCACTACTCCACCCACAGTACAAAAATCAGCAAATATAAAACTGGAGGATGAACTAAGAAATTGTGGAAGGCCTTCAACAACGGCTCATTAATTTTGAGCACAGGAATAGTACCAAAATCAATGAAGCGTCAACTGGAAGCACTAGGAGTAGAAGTTTAACAAGTGACCATGCAAAAATCCACAGTTTTAAATTAAATCTATTATGTGGTGAGAAAATTCTTAGTGGAGATTTTTTATTTATTTAAAGTACATATCCTAGATACAGGATTTGGTAGCCATTTTACACTAAGAAGTAACATAGAAAAATAGCAAAAACGAAATAATAACAAAAACAGAAAAACTGTAAGTAAACATGGACACAAGTACAATAGATACAAGAAAATATGATAGATGTGGTATTAGGATAACTTTCACAAAGTTTCATAATGGTAATTTTGGGACGGTGAAAGTCAGGAGGGTTGGACAGTGAGTAATAAAATGCGGGAGGTCTGATTTCTTTTCTGAAGATAACTTTTGAGTTCTGATGTAAATATATTCATTGAATCTGCTGTTAGCTCTCGGAACACGTAATTGAAACGATGGGAGAAGATAATTTGTGCTGACATTACCATTCATTAAGCTTGGGAAGTTTAGGGCAAGTAGGGAGGTCATTTAGTTAAAGGTAAGAAATAATATCAGTTTGGATAGGTGAGATACGGAAGGAAGGACATTATGATTGACTATACGTATGAAGAAATTCTTGATTTTATCCAACCTTACTGTTACTTATCATGGTCCAGATAGGAGAGGCATGTTAGTGATATCAGTGAACCTAGGTATCAAACCTAGGTTTTCATTGCTTTGGAAATGATGTAGTCAATGTGATTAAGAAAGGTTAATTTACTGTCAAACACAATGCCAAGATCTTGATAATGTTGAACCCAGGGTATGATCTGGTTGCATACGTGATTTTGACTGACCTTGACAGTGTCCGTTGAGGCAAACAAATAATAGTACTGAGCAGAGGGATTCACGGTGATGCTTGATTTGTAATTGCGATGTACTGAGATCGAGTCCCTGAGCCATTCCAACCAGATTTATCAGGCCTTTCTTCATTCCCAAGAGGAGAATGTTCGGATGTTACCTTAAATGGGGTGCAGTCGCTTACTGTATACCTTTCCTAAAACAATTGAAGTTATGACTGGAAACGGGCACATGCCTGAATTGTCATAAAGCACTGATAATGGAAATAATAATAATTATAGTGCTCACAAGGAGACCGTCAACATTGTCATGCCGAAACCTACCCTCAAATTTTTCGTACGTGTCAACTACACCAAAATAATACTCCACAAAAAATTTGAGGTGCCAATTCAAAGTGCAAGTGGGCCAAAAGAAATTGTCAAAAACCGGAAAATTTTGCTGCCAATATATGAATCAGGTCTGCTACACTGGGACAGAGTACTTTCCACCATGGGCGTGGAGAGAAACGACCGCGCTCACTACGTGGAGAATGAAGAAACTAGTCGAGAGAAAAATGTCTGGGACGAGCAATGTACTCTGTAGTGCTCCTAATTTTGTATTTTGTGCTTTTACGCTAAATTCTTGAAATGTACTTTTTTGTTACTTTTCTAAAATCACATTAGGAATTTTCTGACTGACCTAACCGCTTGTCATTTCTAAACTCCAAATTCAAGGGGTATGGATTAAAAAAAAAAAAAAGTATTATCTTTCATGTAATGGTGGGGAGAAAAGAAAAGGTAGCCAAATTTACTGTTGCACCAACGTTCATACGAACTGATGCAAATAATTCTAGATTGCAGGGGCGGTAATTTATATCTTTCGAAATAGTAGGACTAGAAAGGTGATTGGGGCGTCGTTGGTAAGATCTCGGCATGACGAGTTCAAACCTGTATCGTTGCTACATATATGAAGGGCGAATCCCGAGTTTCGGCGGGGAGTGGGTGGGGTGATTTTCAACTATGGAACTACTAGGCAGGGTTCCCACTCACCTGGGAAACCTGGAATAGTCAGGGAATCCACCTTAACACTAAAAATGTCTGAAAACCTGGAAATGTCAGGGAATTTGATAGCTTATTGTTTGAAGTTCATTTAGCTACAGCAGACATTTAACGTTAGATCGTCTTTGAAATTATTTGGAGGCTAATGTGCCAACCATGAAGCAATTTAAAAAAAGAATACAGCGAAATATTTTGATCTATTTTTATTTTCATGCAACTGTGATCTTTATTTTCCCATGGAATTATGATGTATATACAAAATGGGGTACCTGGAAATTTCTGAGTAGTGACCTGGGAAAGTCAGGGAATTTGATCTTGGCAAATGAGTGGGAACCCTGATAGGGCTACGAAAGTGTTTAAGATGTCGTTGGAAAGGTCTCGGTACAGTACGAATTCAAACCTGTATCATTCATTCTGATTACAGGGGCGGATCCCGAGTTTTGGTGGGGATATTTCCATCTTTGGAACTACTAGGATAGTTGATGTATCGTTGAAAAGGTCTCGGCACAATTTTTCGAACGCAGCATTGATCATATAAACAGGATGCTCGCTGCTTAAGGCTGGGGATAGCTTATGTGCACAGTCGCTTGACTGGACTCCCCCTCACTATTTTTATTGTTTTTAATGAGCTACCTCCGAAACATCACAAACAGTATCAGTGCTCCAACCAATAAGTTCCCATTACCTTTGGCCGGTAGGTACGAACTAGACTGAGGTCAAAAGTAAAGACTATGGTAAATTTTGCCGTTGGTGTTCTTCAGTAGTGATATTGCTTTATCTATAGAATGTGGAACCAAGTAAACGTTCTGCGACCTGAACAGCAAGTGTTCGAAGAAAGAGGCATAATAGCAAGTGAGGAAGTGAGGCCCGACGCGATTTGCTCATGAGGAATCACTCTTACTCCACACGATTTACGCACCTGGAAACTTGTAATACTGCAGACACAACAGGCTACACGTAAGTAAGTTAATCTAAAATTGTGCTTTTATATTGCATTATTGGGAATAAAGAACTCCAAGTTAAAGTTCCCAGTTGGGAATAAAGACGGTTATTTTAGAACTGCTATTAGCTATTTGAAGTATTAGTTCTAACACCTATTTGTACATAACAGCTACTGTTATAACTGTTACGGAAAATAGCACTAATGCCCATCCCTACTTCAACTAGCACTCGGCCAGTGTAGCCAACTAAATTTATATTATGGCAGTAAAATTTTCCAATTTTTGACAATTTTTTTTTACTTACTTGCACTTCGAATTGGCACTTCAATTTTTGTGTGGAGTGTTATTTTGGTGTAATCTACTCGGACAAAAAAAAAAAAAAA